>SKCR01045095.1:0-73302 GCA_019454045.1 Zanthoxylum bungeanum
TTGAAATGTTTTTAAGTGAGATTTCGTTGTATTGAAAATTGAGTAACTCGAAAGGATAAGTTACATGTATTTTTAGATATTTTTATAGAGTAAGTTTAGTTGTTTCAGATATAAAATTAACAAACTAACTTCGATTGAGGTGATTTTTAATCCGTTGGAAAGGTTTTTCGAAAACAAACAATTTTCATTTTGAGCATTTTTTCAAAATTTGTACCAGAAAAGCCTCTAAAATTTAATTCCAAATGAATATATTGTTAGGGACCTGGATGTAATTTCACGGGGACCTGAATGTAATTTTGCAAGATTTTTCTATAAATACCCTAAGTTTCCCCAAATTGCGAAAAGGACCAAAATCAACAAAACGCACATACACGACCCCCTGACGTGGGCGTGTGAGGAGATGGCCACCGGCCGATGTGTCAGTATTGATAAGACCATCCGACCACCATGCGTCCATTGGTGGCGGGCGACGGCCCAAAGGAGGCCAGAATCTGCCAGAAAATGGAGGAAATGCGCGCACCTCCGTGTTTCGATCCCGACTCGTCACTTCGATTCACGGGTCAAGATATCCACCAAATCAGAACTCTTGGAACGTACTACGAAACAAACTGTGGTATCGAATTTGTCTATCGACGCTCGATTTCACGTAAAACGAGAGAAAAACATGTGGTAAATAGTGTAACACATTCGCACGGTTGCTCTGATTCGAATTCCGCCAATTCCTATGCTTTCTTGGGAGCGTTAGGAGTCTACCGGCACCCTCGGAATTTTGATAAGACCTCCCGGTAAAAACTCGAAATTTTCAAGTAAAGAGTATCATGTTCGGATGCTTCCATTAGATTCGTAAAGTTATGTATCGGTGTATATTGTGTGGGTTGTGCTAGAATGTATTGACTATATGCTGTTAGTAGAATCCGGGTGAAATCGGAATAAATTAGATCGATCCGATAAATTATGCGAGTTTCCAAGAAAAATCGATTCCGCGTACGTCGGTGTTTTGTTTTATTTTATTTTATTTCCCTTTTTTCTATTTAATAAATATAAGCGTTTTTTTTTTTAATAAGCAATCAAGAAAAAATGTTATGGAAATATCGGAACTGATTATAGCTTGAATTACAGATTTGGCATTAAAATACACAAGTACATATCGCATCATATTTTGATTTTAATTTTTTTTCTTAATAATTCAATATTGTCTTTACTTCATGATTTTGCAGCTGATAGTTTGAAAATCATGTCTGCTGTGAAGATAAAATATTGGAACATAGATTTTGGCTTTGGCCCAAAAGTTGTTTTGTTTCAGGATATTAGTATAAGATAATGCATCGACAATTAAAATGAACTTATATATCTCGCCAACTCTAAATTTATTGTATTTAATAAAACGAATAGGGTGTTTGAAAGTATATTCTCTATGGTTTTAAAAACAAAGCAAAAGGATATGTAATTCAAGTACTTGAGTATACTTTCATGTGTATCCTCACTCATGCCATGCAAATCCCACCAAATATTTCACATCCTAATCTCACTCGTAGTGATCAATATTTGCGAACCCATGAGTTGTTGCATTTGCATGGAAACTCTTTCCAAAAGCACTTTTCGAGTCAACCGGCCACCACTACCTTATCATATCATTTGAATAGTGTAAAGTACCACCCTCAAAATAGCACTATTTTTATTCATTACAGTTTTATTGGAAAATTATATAAATATACATATAGTATTTTCCAAATATCTATCGACATCAGATTAAAAATCTACTTTTTCTAGACTTTTTGAAACTGATAAACTTCATCTCATTTTAAAGAAAAATTGACTATTCTTTTGGTGGCAAATGGCAAGCATGGCATGAAGAAAATATGAACCAATTTGAGCCACGACCCACTCCACTACAACTAAAAATTTTAAAAATACTTTGAAATCTTCAAGTAGTGGCCACTTACCAACCGTTATCAATATAAGCTTGACACGTCCACATCTCTATGTTACTTTTCAATGCTCAACTCTTCCTTTTTTTTTGATGTGTCGTTTAGTCCTAAAAATTGTAGGCCACATGTCGTTTGCAATTCCAAGATTTTCGAGATTCATCATCTCTATTAAAGAATGCAACAAAAAAAAAAAAAAAGGAATTGTGATATCTTCAAGTTTTTTTGCCTTGATATTTTTTAAAATACGAGTTATCATTTTGAAGTTTTTTTTTTTTTTGTTCCTAAGGGGTGTGATTTGATGGTGTATAATTCAGGATCTTACATTGAGATCTTGAGTTCGAAAATGTGTTTCTTGTAAAAGCATGAGACAGTCAGGAGTTTTACTCACTCCGCTTAAGCCTGAAATGGATGGTTTAGCGGTGGGGTTTCCAACGATTCCAAAAAAATAATAAATAAATAAATAAAATGTTTTTTATACAAGTCCAAATTTTTTGAAGTTGTACATTATATTAACTTTAACTTAAAAAATTAAACTTATGAATGGAAGAATATCATTTTTGACATGTTTGAAAATGGATATAAATATAAAGTTTATTGAAGATTGGGTTGATGGCATGACAATTATGATCATGATGAAGTCAACCTTTGATTTTCATTATAGTGGAGATGTTATAAGTGCGCATTACAATGTAGGAAATATGAGTATTCATAGGGTCGTGTCGACCCACGATCCGGACCGATTCGATCAGGTTTATAATTTTAAAAAATATAATTTCGAGTCATTTTGAACCCGACCCGAAATTACGATCATGTCACGAGTTCAGGCGAATTTAAATAGGGTCGATCCGACCCGATGTAAATGTAAATGATATATATAACTTATGCATCCTAGCATAAAGTAAGGGGTGAAAATAAATTTCCACTGTGACCACTTATAAATTAATCAAATAATTTACCATTTCAGCTACACATTTACTTTATCAAAATTGTATCATTAAAACTATATATATTATATTCCATTGCATATTATGTTGACCTGACCCAACCCGCGGTTTTTTGACCCGACCCATTCTGACCTGACCCGCACGGGTCACCTTCTTAATTTCGGGTTTCGGGTCAAATGACTCAACCCGATCGGGTTATTAAAAAATATAAAAAATCTGACCCGACCCGTGAACACCCCTTGTAGGAAAGAGGATGGGCGGATAAATGAATATATATGATAAATACTTAATTATGTTAATTTTAATTGAAAAAATAAACTTTATTAAAATTACATACAACATAACAAATTATTTAATTTGTAAAATTCGATGATATATATGATGATCTCTTTATAAAAATTAATTAATACACTACTAGTATAAGCTAGTAATGAATCTTTCGCAAATGATATAAATTATTGAAGAAATTGTGAGTCAACAAAAATTTCTAGGTTCTGGGTTCTCATTTTTATGGTAATTAAAAGAGGATTAAAGACTAATGTGAACATGGGTTGTTTTATTTTAATTTTACTTTTCAACCAATGGAATGTACGCGAAGCCACAATCATGGTCCTGATTCTATCATCTGACAAGAAAACGAAATTAATTCATAGATAGCTTATATATCTTAGAGTGCAGCTTTTCCCCCTCATATTTTTCTGTTATATAATAATATATTTAATAAAAGGTGAGGGGATAGTTATATTAAATTACTTGAAAATTAACTAGAATATATTTTTGGGATGATATTTTATGTTTTTTTTATAATATCTGCAATCACAACCACAAAACAATCAATTTTGACATCAAGGGAGTAATGGAGCCACCAAATGCTTCCCCTAGTTATTTTCTAGCTGCCTTCTCTGGCTAATCAAGAGAGAAATGGAGCCACCAAAATGCTTGACCTATAGTTATTTTCTAGCTGCCTTCTCTGGGTAAATAATATATTTTGCACTTTGCCCATATATATATGTGTGTGTGTCCGGAGTTTTACTTTTGTAAACTCAATCCCCTAGATATATATTTTGCACTTTTGTAAACTCAATCCCCTAGATATAAGTTTTTTTACATGAAAAAACATATTATCCAATTAGTTTAAGATTCTAAAAGGATTGTAAATTAGGGTTATTTGTAGATACTTGATATACAATTATTCAAAAAGATTATGTTATATGTTTTGAATTTTATCTCTTGTTTATCTTGTTCGTTATCACGATAGATTAATACGATACGTATATTTCATTTTTTATTTAAGACTGCAAATCGAGAAGTCGTACAAGTTGGCACGTAATTGATGAAAATCATTTAATTATTTATCATAATTGAGCATTTGTAGTATCATTCTTTTATATTAAATGATTTTCATCAATTATACGTGCCAACTTGTACGACTTCTCGATTTGCAGTCTTAAATAAAAATGAAATATACATATTGTATTAATCCATCGTGATAACGATCAAGATAAACAAGAGATAAAATTCAAAACATATAACATAATCTTTTTGAATAATTGTATATCAAGTATCTACAAATAACCCTAATTTACAATCCTTTTATAATCTTAAACTAATTGGATAATATGTTTTTCATGTAAAAAAACTTATATCTATGGTTCGAATTCAGAGAATGTGTTTCTTGTAAGAGCCTGAGACAGTCAGTAGTTTTACTCACTCCGCTTAAGCCTGAAAGGGATGGTTTAGCGGTGGGGTTTCCAACGATTCCAAAAAAATAATAAATAAATAAATAAATTGTAATGTTTTTTATTACACGTCCAAATTTTTTGAAGTTGTACATTATATTAACTTTAACTTTAACTTAAAAAATTAAACTTATGAATGGAAGAATATCATTTTTGACATGTTTGAAAATGGATATAAATATAAAGTTTATTGAAGATTGGGTTGATGGCATGACAATTATGATCATGATGAAGTCAACCTTTGATTTTCATTATAGTGGAGATGTTGTAAGTGCGCATTACAATGTAGGAAATATGAGTGTTAATAGGGTCGGGTAGACCCGCGATCCGGTCAGGTTTATAATTTTAAAAATATAATTTCGAGTCATTTTGAACCCGATCCGAAATTACGATCAGGTCACGGGTTCAGGCGAATTTACATAGGGTCGACCCGACCCGATGTAAATGATATATATATATATATATATATAACTTATGCGCCCTAGCATAAAGTAAGGGATGAAAAATAAATTTCCACTGTGACCACTTATAAATTAATCAAATAATTTGACATTTCAGCTACACATTTACTTGATCAAAATTGTATCATTAAAACTATATATATTATATTCCACTGCATATTATGTTGACCCGACCCAACCCGCGGTTTTTTGACCCGACCCATTCTGACCTGACCCGCGCGGGTCACCTTCTTAAATTTTGGGTTTCGGGTCAAATGACTCGACCCGATCGGGTTATTAAAAAATACAAAAAATCCGACCCGACCCGACCCGTGAACACCCCTAGTAGGAAAGAGGATGGGCGGATAAATGAATATATATGATAAATACTTAATTATGTTAATTTTAATTGAAAAAATAAACTTTATTAAAATTACATACAACATATCAAATTATTTAATTTATAAAATTCGATGATATATATGATGATCTCTTTATAAAAATTAATTAATACACTATTAGTATAAGCTAGTAATGAATCTTTCGCAAATGATATAAATTATTTGTAAAAATAGAGATGAATTGGTTGAACGATGGAAAAAAAAAAGATACTGTTGAGAAAGAAAAATATTTTGGTAAGTTCTTTTATATATATATATAAACAAAAGAAAAGAAAATATAAAGATAGTTTCTTCGTGTGTTTGGTTCTGTTTTGTAGGGGCTACTTCCCATCCGACAAACACTATAAGATAATGTTAAATTACTCGTTGGTAATTCAGCTACAAATGAAATCCATCATTAATGTTGCATCATAAATTGCTATATATTGCGCTTAGGGGTGTGCATTAATCGATTTTAACCGATTAACCGAACCATTCCGACCCATTTTTTTATTACGGTTCGGTTAATTTGGTTAAATCGGTTATTACGGTTAAAATTTTTAACTTTTTCGGTTATTCGGTTCGGTTACGGTTATGAGATTCGTATAACCGAACCGACCGATTAACCGAAATTAAACCATATATATATATTAGCGCGTGCGAATCCTTTAATTTTTTTGAGTTAAGATAGTCTGTATGTAAACTCTCAATTGGTTGTAGTTATATTGATTTGATAACAGTACCCGAAAATAAAATTGATAAAATTCAAATGACAGGCTGCATTAACAGCTTGGTTTTGACTCTTTTTAATTTCTCTCAAGAATTTAAAGGTAAAAATACATAAAATTTCAAATGTGTAGATTTTGCATCGTGGTGGATTCGTGACCCTTAAAATTTCCAACATGGTAGGTTTGGAAGGAAATCTGAGGCCGTGACTATCATAGAGGGTTTAAAAAATATTTCTCTCGCATGTAATTAAATATAGATATATTTAATCAAATGTTAGTTAGAATCAATATTTTCAGAATCAGATATGTGATCGAATTAGTGATCCAAAAACTTAAATGCGTCAGTGGTTCGACTAGTTGAAACGTTCCTAAAAATCGGTAGAACCGACCTACATCATATATAATTTTACTAATTAAAAATTATTAAAAATATTAAATTTTAATTTATTAGATTGGTTAATAACCGAATTAACCATAACCGACCGAAATATAATGGTTAATTGGTTAATGGTTATGTGTCATAAATTGGTTAAATCGGTCACACTTTTATTTAACCGAAAATTTCGGTTATGGTTAAAAAATCAAGGATTAACCGACCGAACCAACCGATGCACACCCCTAATTGCGCTATAAATTGGCGTCAAGTTTTAACAGCTGAATTTCGACGGGAAGAATTTTTCAGTAAAGAAAATGATGAAATACTAATAAAATTTTCGTTGCTATTTTAGTCACGGCATTTAGTTTCATTTATTATTATAATATTACTATTACTATTTATTATCATTGTTATTTGTTAATTTTATTAATTAACAAACATATTCACAAGTATTTATTGGAGTTGGTGCTTGAAGTACCAATCCGAATTGTACATTTTATTATTTATTAATAAAATAACTATATTTTCATATCTTATTAATGATATTGTCATTATGCGTATTAGATTGATTTATGGATATGTTAAGTATGACATCGACCTTAGAATAGTCTTGTAATAATATTGGACACTAGGTGGTCCGACATTGGTATAAGTATTACTATTATAACTATTCTTAAAGTAAATATTCATAGTCGTTGGTTTTGGAATACGATCAAATTCCTATAACCTAGAAAACTAGCAAATGTCGTATATTAGAATTGGAGTTCCAATGGTTTAACCCGATGTACCATGAGTTTTGGAAACTCGTATAAACATGTGGGAATTCGTTGAAGCGAATACTGAATGACTCATAGGTGATTCCTAATAGTTGGAAGTACACACCACCATCAATATGAATATTCTCGAGTCGAGTAACATATGTAATCCTTTGACTATAGGATAACATTGATTTTGTGTGAGATCCTCCACATTTTGATGTCATGTATGTCAGAAACCTTTCATGGTCTGGCCTCTAGATGTTCGTTGGGTGTGGACCGATGCACTCAGTAATCAAGTGCGAAGCAAGATAGGATTTGTCGGCCCATATGTGTACCATAAGGGATTTAGGTATCTATGTTAGTAAAGTCACGATTCTTAAATCTTTGGCCAAAGTCTATCACCTAAGGTGGATCGTATATGAAGAATCGTGAACATGTCGACATGATGTTGGACAATTATTACCCATAGCATCACTATTTGTATAAGACATGGTGTTTTTGTACAAATTAACTATATGACAAAGGAAATTGCTCTTTTATCATTTTGTAATTGAATTACTTGGATATATAAATGATAAAAGTCCATATGATTAGTACATGATTAATAAGATATGAGACAGTATTAATTCACGAAAGGTTTAATCATTAAATATCCCTAGTCGTAGTATTATCGAGACTGGACATCGATAATGCGGAATAGACCAATATTACACTTGTGCGCGTTATGGAAGCTTGACGACATAGTTCTCATATATTTAAGTATTGGATACTTATGCAAGTGTGATACGAGGTTCTGTTAGCCGTTGGACCGGGAACAGCTTCGCTCTGGATACCCATCAGAGTCCCATTGGTATTATGACTATGTGTCTATAGGAATCCGAATCGGGGTAGGTGTATGTGGTCTTAACCTGAGACTTGCATCGCTAATACTTGTGACAATCAATATGCTTTGGTTTTGGTCGTCCGGAACTTTAACAGGTTCTGTGTATGCCTCTTCTGGGTTTACTAAGAATCATAGTGTATTGGGTGTGATGTCAAGATATGAGTATCAATTCAGTCATATGGAGATGATGATCACGCATGATACAGAATTAGTACTCTTAAATGCTGCAGCTATCGGCATAGTATGACTAGGTCATGATTATCTGATTACAGAGACTAGTTGCTGATGATCCGATATATGCTTCGTACGGGGCAGACACAATTCCAGCCATAGGCCTAGCATGTGACATCCGATATTGGATCGTATTACGCAATACATTGTATATTACACCTGATACAAATTATATATTCTTCGTTGAATATTTATGGAGAATTGGGTAGGCACGGTGTTTTGCTAGAAGCCAACCATGTCTTATAAATCGGTGAGAATATGGTACGGGGTACGCACTGTTAGGGATATGCCATATACCCAACTTGTGGATGGGCTATATGTACATGTATTTGTAATATTTTCATTAATTAATAAAATGAAAATCTTTATTATACGTGTCTTACATAAATTATATGAATCATCAAACACTGTAATAAAGCCCTTGGAGTAATAAGATGATGGATTCCACGCCTTATGAGAATCATTACTCTCAAACGTTCCTAGTCGTAGTTTTGTGAATAATCTGGGCGTTCACAAAGCGGAGAGACTAGCATGATGATATGATTCGCCCTTAAGTAGGGTAGCCGATCTCATAGGCTACTAGCGGAGATCCGTCCGCTTGGTGTATCACATGGATGCATGAGTTGCTCGTGTCCATCGAACTGACCGCCGAAAGTTTTCACATAGAGTTTTTATCCCATTTGTCTGTGAGAACTTTCATGTATGGTTTGTATGACTAGTCCTTAGACTTGAGGTCTTTACAATATTATGTGTGGATCAAATAACTTTGACATTCTCTTTCCCCGTTTCAAAAGATCTGGTCATAAGGGTATGATTGGGTCATTTGTTGAAACACATGAAGTTTGTAAAGATACAACAGAGAATCGCCACTCTCTCTGATAATATTTTCTTATAAGAATATTATTTCAGTTCGCGGGTTGATATGTGTGATCAGTGCTTGAGACTGTGGCCGCAGCGGAAGAATCATGTGAGATTATTGGGTTAGCACGATTCATGACACTATCAACATCATACCTTTGACTATATAGGTAGGCATTTTCCATATCCTAGGTCAAACGGTGGGGATATAGTGAGGAATGGACCGTATCATGTGTAAATCGCATACAGAATGAGTATATATCTTTCCTTCTCATTTGGGGGCATTGGCATGTTGCTAGATGTTAACCTTGGTCATTGAAATCGAACGACCATCTGATCGGAGGATAATTTATGTTCGATTAAATTATCACGATTCATTTCATGTCCAACTTGAAGGGAACCCAAAAGGTCACACACAACAAAGTCGAAATCAATGGTTAACAGTGCACAGTACAAATTTAACAGCATATATGATTGTTGTAGGAATTGTTCATAAATGGTTCAATGTGTTTAATTATTGAACAGATCATTTATGAGGTTCCAAAGTGGCTTAGGGATTGGTGAATGACGATAGGGGCACTTTGGGAATTGGAAAAATGAATAAGAAAATAAAAATAAAAAATCTGGGTTTTTTATTATTTTATTATTTATTTATTTTTTATTTTATTTGTTTTGAATTCTAATTCAGCCCAAACTCTTATTAGGGTCTTATAATCTCATTAAACCACTATATTAAGATCCAATGGCTAAGATTTAATTAGTATTTATCCCACATCGGATTCTTAATTAATTTTGTTGTCTTTGAAGCACCTATATAAACCCAAAGAATTTTTTACAAATTTTTACACCAAAACCTTTCATATCTTGGGTTTATATAAGTGAGAAACTCTAAAGTTTAAGAGTAAGCCACTGATTTTGAGGATCCTTAAGTCTAATTGACTAGAGGAATCTCAAGTTAAAAATTTGTGAGGTATTTGCCTAGGCTAGCACCAAGGGCAAAATACTCGTGCACTCAAGGCGTAGTCTTGCGGTTGAGTTTTGGCTTTGGTGTGTGCACCTTTGGAGGCCACACACTTGGGTGGCTCTTTGGAACGTGGAAGAGCTTGCTGAGTTCGAGAAAAGCTTGTAGATTGGAGGGAGGACCGGAGGAGTCTTCAGTTCAAATAAATCTTTTTCTTTCTTTATTTTAATTAGAGTTCTTATGATAGTTAGCATGTTTAGGTTTATGTTCTTTGCATGTTTTATGAGTTTTTTATGCTTAGAATATATAGTAACATGCCTAGGCTTATAGAATAATCAAAATAAATGGGTCTTGGGCAAAGGGATAGCGGCATCATAATTTTAATTTTCCGCTGCGCACTTGCGGCCGCACGTGTTCGGATAGTCCGATGACTTATTTACTCCCATCATATCCAGGGATCTCTTGGGTCGCTTCCCAAAGATTCAACGATGACATTTGACTCGAACAAAATTAATCTAGGATTAATTATGAGAGAGAAAATTAATATGGGATTAATTGCGGCAAGAATTTATCTGGGATTAAATTCGTCTAGAAGAGAGAACGCGATTAATTTGGAATTAATCAGTAAAATAAATTTAATAGTTAAATTGGATTTTTCTATTTAATTTTTTATTTGGGCTAAAATAATATATTGGATATATTAATTGAAATTGGATTTCAATTCGAAATTAAAATTGGATTTTAATTCAAGCGAACGAATTAATTTGAAATTAATTCGTAAGCGACTTTCGTAATAATTTTGCTAGGCATTATTATTTAATTAAATTGGATTTAATTACGTCGCGACAGAAAATTTGTTTAATCGGATTAAACAAACCCGGGCCCAAAGTGTGTTGTACAAGCCCACTTAAATTTGGAATTTAAAGTGGTGGGACCCACTCTAACTTAAATCAACTTGTCAAAAGATGATGGAAGTGGTTGGCAATATTTATTGCACTTTGGAAGTCAAAACACACACACCTTTTGGAACAAGTTTTGGAAAACTTAAAAACATTATTCATCATCTCTCTCTTTTCTTCTTGTTGGCCGAAACTCCTTCTCTTCTACTTGAATTTTTGTTGCAAAAATTCATCAAAGCTAGCATTTTGAGAGTCAAAGAAAGGTGATAGGGAAACTCACCCAAGAGTTTGGAACTAAACACCAAGCTTGGAGCTTCTACATCCAAGGAAAATTTTGAAATCTCCAAACCGATTAATGTAAGTATTCCGCAATTTACTCGTTAAATTCACACTATAAATCAGGTTTAGAGATCACATGGCATGTGTAGGACACTAACACATGAGATGTGCGCCTCGGAAACTTGACAGTATATTATATATTTCCTAAGCACAACTCATATAGCCTACGACGGATGGATTATTAAACATATGTGATGATCTCGACTTGTATAGTTCAGAAAGGTCATTCGTATTCTTCGCGAATTCAGAGGTGTCTGAATTGCTTACATATTAGCTGGGCTTATATGACGAATGTATCTGAACTTAGAGAGTCCCAATATGAAGTGTACTCGTTGAGCACTTGGGTAGCCGATTAATTTTGATAAAATATAATATTCGATGTTATAATTATCAACTAAGATAATCAAGTGTTATTGGATAACATTGATTATTTACTTTGACTTAATTGGATTAATTCAATAATTACACAAGGGCTTAATTATAAAATCGTAATTATCTCTACCATTTGAGGATATTATGGTAATTGTAAGTATGTAATAATAGGTGGTTTTGGCTTGATTTAATTGGATTAAATCAAAGTGGCAAACATTAAACTAATCAATTTCCTAATCATTGGCTTGATTTAATTGGATTAAATTAGAGTGTGAAACAATGAAGATTAGTCACACCTAATTATACATATTTGGCCAAATTGGATTAAGCCCACTTAAAAGTTGATTATAACTTTTATTAATTAAAAATTACCTAAGTTTTGTTATAAATAGCAAGCTTTATGAAGGTTTTAATTACAAGTATAAATACAAGCAAATTCTTAGAGAAATTAGCCTAAGTTAGAGAAGTGTTTAGAGAAGCTTGTGAGGTCTCTACAACATTTCATCTAGGAGAAATCAAGATTGGATCTTAAAGTGAAGCTTGCTAGCATTGGAAATCAAGATTGGATCTTGAAGTCAAGCTTGCACACCCTGGAGATTCTCCAACCATTTTAACAAAGAAGAAGTAGATTGGATCTTGCATCAAGCATACTAGGTAAGTTTGAACTTCTCTAAAGTTATGAATTATGTATTAGATGCATGATCACATAGCTTAATGTTGAAATAAGGCTAATAAATTGTGTTAGGATGCTTTGGAAGTATAAACACAATATGCTTGTAATTGTGTCAAAATATTTATGTTAGACATAAACACAATTTAAAGTTTGGAACTCTTGATTAAAGTTTAGAACTATAGCTACCATTCTAGAATCACTTGACCACCTTTGGGTGACCTAGAATTATTCACGAGACATTTCTTATTGGGATTCTAATTTGGTTTGTGTATTGTATTCAAAATTTACGCAAATGTGTATTTAGAATAAATTTATATTTTTTGTAAAAATATTTGATATTTTGATAAACTTGATTTTTATTCTATAACATGTATTGATGTTGGTTTTGATATAAAAATTAATTTTGGGTGTTTTTGAAGTGTTTAGGGAAGACCAATTGCTTCAGCTCTCTGGAGTTTGTAAAATAAATAAATATATATATATATATATATATATATATATATATATGAGTGAGTGTTGTTGCATGCTACAGTGACACACATACTGTAGCGCATACGGTGCGCGCGTACGCGCTAAATTTATTTTGCTTCGTTCTGGAGCTTCCGGACTCCAATTCAGTCCTAGTTTTTTTCCTATATACTCGTAATAAAATATAGTATTTCATTAAATTATTTAAAATTACACCCATGTTTGATATCCAAAGGTTAGACCAATTTACACTGCGAGGGACATCGATCCGACCCTAGGAGTTCTACAACTGCCCTAACAGTATTTGGTTCCGAGACTCCATTCTAAGAGTGATAGCCTTGGTTTGAGTCACACCATACTCACTATTTGATATAATTAAAGTTGGATTGTGAAGGAGCTAGGCGAGACCCACCCACCACAAAAAAAATTGTTGCATTAGCAAGAAATTTACCTACTGCTTTAAAATAATCAAAAAGATTATTAAAAATTTTATTTAAAATACCGAAAAAAGTTTATGTCATTGATATACTGATAGAATTAACAATAAATAACTATTAAATATAATAATTAAAATACTAACTAAATTGCCTATGGAAATTTGGTCGGTAAGTAGCTTGTAGTTTATCATTTCAGCACCAGGAAAATTGCCATAATTTTTGAGATGGAATTTTTGCGGTATATGAATTACCGATAATATTTTTTTTGACAGAATAATTCTATCGATTTTCCGCATTAAATGAATTTATAAATGCTTTTTCAGTGATTACCGAATGAATATTGAATATATTTTTTTGAGTCCATATTTGTGGGTCCTACACTAGGGTTGGGTGGGGTTGATGGGCCCCACAAAGTGTATATTCAATTTTTTGTTTTTTACCATCAATTTTTTTTCACTATTATAGATAAATTGAAAAATCATTCAATAAATATTTTCACAACTAGCCATTTATTAATGGATTTTTGTTCATTAATAAATTATATTACCGATAAAATTTGGGTTATTACCGACGGAATTTTTCATTGATAATATGGAGGTAGTGATCGAAAGTGTGCATTATTTTTCATTTAATGAATTTTTGTTGTCTCTATATTATAATGACGGTTTGTATTGTTTTACTGTACACTATGAATAATTCTTTTTCGATTTGAATGAGGTACAATTAAAAAGTTAAATGAATTTGACGGTAAGATTTTCAACGATTTAAAAAAAAAAATATAGCTAAAAAGTGTCAAGAATGGTAAAATCGAAAAATGTCACAATATAATCATTGGATCCTAGTGGTTTGAAGTCATTTTTAATTTCGATTAAGAGAAATCCATAGCCAAATATATAGGATTATCTTATAAAATTTTAATCTAGTCACTTAAGTAGGTAAGCTAAATATATGAGCACATGCAATATCAGATCTTCTGATTAATTTCTTACGTAAGAAATAATTTAACTAATACAGGATCTTCGTATCTCAAGGACATAAATTAATTTCTCTAATCAATATTTATTAATTAATCACCATTAATCTCTTAATTAAATTGAAAAATTTAAATAAAATCAAAACCTAGCAAGTAGCAAGTGCATCTCCACCAATATAACTCTGAGTGTGTCAGTGGAGAAATACAATATGAAAATGGGAGGCTACCATACATACAACTTCCGTTTTTTTGAAGTTTCTCGTTGTAGTAAATTCTCTAAATATGTATATAGTATGGATACAAGGAGTGTTATGTCACTTGAGTAGTACCCTATGGGAAAAACACTAACATGTAGGGACATGTCCTCTAATTGAAAGAACACACCTTTAAGCTCCAAAGAATTTAAGGAATGGGTATAACCCTTATGAGGGTTACACCCCAAACCAAAGGGTGCCCTCAAATGCACCATTTCATGCCTATATAAAGGAGCCTTATGTTCTTTCTTTAAGATCAAGAAAATCATAAGTGTCAATGGTCTATAGAGAGTTTCCCCATTGTCCTAGTTCAAGATCTTGTTTAAGGAGTGTCCCTTCAACAAGAAGTATCCAAGGAA
Source organism: Zanthoxylum bungeanum (assembly GCA_019454045.1). Taxonomy (NCBI): domain Eukaryota; kingdom Viridiplantae; phylum Streptophyta; class Magnoliopsida; order Sapindales; family Rutaceae; genus Zanthoxylum; species Zanthoxylum bungeanum. Next base: position 15,001 of record SKCR01045095.1, read on the forward strand.
TCCTGAGAGAACGTTAGCTATATAGTATCCATAGAGCACCGAGGCGGGGGTTAATAAGTTCTTAAGGACAGGGGCAACTCGACTTGGACTCCAAGTTTTCGTCATCTTCTTCATTTTCCAGGTTTTCTCTAAGTTTTAGAGTTTATGTTTAATATTGGTACGTTAGTGTAGATTTGATTTCTTTGTTGTGTTCTGGTTTTGATGTTTAAGATTTGTTTGATGCATGATGATTTCGTTTAATAACACATACTTAACAGCAATCTTAAGAACTTATTGCTTTTAGTGTTGTTAGATGAGAATTTGCATGTGTTAATAGTCAATTTTCTAGAAAAAAAAATATATATTCGGTGCATGAAAAATACGCAAGGGCGTTCGAACGCGTCGGTAAAATTTTGATTTTTCGTAAGAACGTTCGAACGCCCTTGCATATTTTTCATGCACCGAACAACTCGAATGCAAGTCTTCTGCCCAAGAACGTTCGAATGCGTCTTCAAACGCAACAAGAACGTAAACTCTCTCGAACATTTCGTTCGAACGCGTTCTCGAACGCTACACGAACATGAACTCTCTGGAACACTTCGTTCGAACGCGTTTATGAAAGCTACACGAACGTGAACTCACTGGATAGTTTCGTTCGAACGAAGAAACGAACGTGACACTAACGAATTAATCATGGAATTACTTCTAAATTGAAATAGACTTAGATTAATTTATATTATCATAATATTAACTTAGTAAAATCATATATTGTATTACAATAAACTTGGTAGTATAGATTTAAGTTAATATTATGGTGTTCAATTATCACAAGCATACACATAGTGATAAAGTTGAAATTTAATTGAGTGTTGCATACTTGGTTGAGAATTAAAAGTGTAATCTTACACAAGTAATTCCGTCCAAGCTTGATTGATTAATACACATATAATTCTACATATATTGTATTGTGAATTGAAGTGTAATACTAAGTTTTAATGCCTAAGAGATTCTATTGAGAAATTGTTTAAAGTATATTCTGTCAAAAAGGTGATAAGAACCGAAGTGGTCATGGATTTAAGTAGTTACTCCGGACCCCCCTCGTCCTATGGGAATATTCATTTATTTACTTATCATAAGAAACCTTAGTCGTAAATTCAAGAACTTGTGTTAATTGGTACTAGTGTCCAATATAATAACAAGTGGATACTTAGTATATCACTTGAACAAGATCATTTTTTGAACGTTGTATAATTTGTCTTTTGTAGACTTACTGATTGTTGTTGGTTTTCCAGTTACATATGGCTAACGGAAATATCACAGTACCAGTCGCCATGGAGAAAAACCGGAAAAGTTTGGTGGAGCAAACTTTAAAAAATGGCAGAGCAAAATGTTATTCTACCTGACAACGCTGCAGTTGGCTAAGTACCTCAAAGATCTTCAGGGTCCTGTGGAGGCAGAAACGGAAACAGCCAAGCAACTGTGAGAAGAGACATAGTCATCAGGCGACTTCTTGTGCAAGAACTACCTCTTGGGAGGACTTGACAATACCCTATAAAATATGTACCAATGCATGATTTCTGCGAAGATTCTTTGAGAATCTCTCGAGAAGAAATACAAAACCGAGGATGTCGGGCAAAATAAATTTATCGTGGGTAGGTTCATGGATTACAAAAATGGTAGATTCAAGAACGATAATGTCTCAGTTGGGTGAACTACAATTGATCATTCATGAAATATTGGATGAAGGAATGAAAAGATGTAAGGGTGGCAAAAAAAACAGGGCCCGGTCCGGCCCAGCCCACCCAGGGTAAAAAGGTCAGACCAGGCCAGCGAAGTAAAGGGCCAGAGCCGGGCCTAGCACAATAAGCCCAGGCTTAAAATATTATTATTTATATTTATATAATAAATTATATATATATATATATATATAAATATTTATATAATAAATTAAAAACATATTTAATTTTTTTATTAATAAAAACCCGACCGGCTCGACCCGAGCCACAGACGCTCGGGCCGGGCTTTACCCGAACCCGGGCAAAAAAAAACTTATCGGGCTTGGGCCAGACTTATCAAAGCCTGGACCCGGCCCGGCCCATTATCACCCTTAAAAGGATGTTAGCTATAACCATGGCTATTCTAATAATTAGCGAATGGCTATTCTAATTATTCAGTGTGTAAGCTTCACCTTTTGGGATTTATATTGAGAGCAAATCGAGAGAAGATCGAGCGGAGATATGTCCTTATAATTGTTGTTGTTTAGGTGGTCTATTGTGGAATATGTGTTATTAAACGAAATCAATATGCATCAAACAAATCTTAAACATCAAAACCAGAACATAACAATGAAATCAAATTTACACTAACATACCAATATTAAACATAAACCCTAAAACTTAGAGAAAACTCGGAAAATGAAGAAGATGACGAAAACTTGGAGTCCAAGTCGAGTTACCTCTGTCCTTAATAACATATTAGCCCCGCCTTGGTGCTTTACAGTTTTTATGGCTAACTTCCTCCTAGGGTTACTTGGATGCTTCTTGTTAAAGGGGCACATCTTAAACAAGATCTTGAACTAGGACAATGGGGAAACTCTCTCTTGACTCTAAAAAATGACTTTCTTAGACCATGGACACTTATGATTTTCTTCTTGATATCAATGAACTAAAGGTCCTCTTTATTTATAAACAATGAATGGTGTCTTTGAGGGCACCCTTTGGTTTGAGGTGTAACACTCCCAAGGGTTATACCCCTTCCTTTATGTCCTTTTAGGCCTAGAGTCTCATCCTATCAAATATGAGGACATATCCCTACAAGTTTGTGTCTTTCCCATAAGTCACAACCCAAATGACATAACCATCCTACACACATACTAAATATTTAGAGAATTTACAACAATCCCCCACAATTCTCTAAATATTAATGCAGACACTTGAGAGAGTTTCCGTGAAATAAAACTGCATCGAAATAGGTAGCTTTCGCCTTGAACCTTTCCTAGTGAATGACAATCAGATTTACTTGGCGAACCAGTGACCCATAGTCTTGAACTGTTTTGTCGTTGGTGTAAACCAAGACAATTACCAACACACGGCTTTACTTCGACTATTTCCCGTTCTACGATTGTGTTCATTTCGACCATGAACATTGGTCCTGGATTCATCAAGAAATTTAGGGAATTCAGCTTGTAAAATCCCATGGAAGCGCTCTCACTTCTTACTTGAAATAGGTGATCTACTATAAAGAAGTAATCTACCTTTACCCCCATTAGGACTCTTCTCATAATATATTGATCATTAAAAGCCTTAGCTTATCTTAACCTTGACAGACAGCACTCTGCGTCATTATCGGAATGAGAAAGAGTATAAAACTCTACAGTGTTTGTTTTGAATTGCACAAAGTTTCAGTTGTCCCTTTTGAACCTAGATATTGGGATCTTCAGTCAGCTAGGTTGGGTTTCCACAGTGACAATTCTTAATTTATAGGCTTCAAGCCTATTCCCATCGATGACTTCTCAACTTGCTCTCTAGGTAAACCTTTAGTAAGTGGATTCGCTAGGTTTTCCTTTGATTTCACATAATCGATCGATATTATGCCACTTGAGAGCAGTTATCATATGGTATTACGTCTGTGATGTATGTGTCGAGACTTACCATTATACATTATATTTTGGGCTCTCCCAATAGTCGATTGACTATCACAATGTATGCTTATCGCTGGCACTGGTTTGGGCTAATTTGGAATATCCTCTAGGAAATTTCGAAGCTATTCCGCTTCTTCCGCTGTTTTGTCTAATGCTATGAACTCTGATTCCATAGTAGACCGGACAATACATGTTTGCCTCGAGAATTTCCATGACACGGCTGCACCATCAAGTGTGAAAGCAAATCCACTTGTAGATTTGGAATCCACTATATCAGATATCCAGTTAGCATCGTTGTATCCCTCCAGAACAGCAGGATATCTCGTATAATGCAGACCATATTTTGAAGTTTCTCTTAGGTACCTCAAAACTCTTACAATGGCTTTCCAGTGGTTATGTCCTGGATTGCTCGTATATCTGCTAAGCCTGTTTACAGCTTGAGCGATATCAGGCCGTGTGCAATTTGTGAGATACATCAGACTTCCGATGATTCTCGAATACTCTAATTGCGATACGCTTGAGTAAGTATTCTTTGATAAATGAAGAGTTAGGTCTACCGGAGTTCTAGCCACATTCATATCTCCTTTATTATATTTCTCAAGTATCTTCTCAACATAGTGAGTCTGAGATAATATATATCCTTTTTATGTTCTGGAGATCTTAATTCATAAGATCACATCAGCTATTTCTAAATCTTTCAAATCAAATTTGCTGGTCAATACTTTCTTGGTAGACTGAATCATTTCATGATTACTACCAATGATCAACATATCGTCTACGTAGAGACACACAATGACATATCCTTTTTGAGTTGATTTGGTGTATACACACTTATCACACTCATTGATTTTGAATTCACTTGACAACATCTCTTTGTCAAATTTTTCATGTCATTGCTTAGGTGCTTGTTTTAATCTGTATAAGGATTTTACAAGTTTGCACATCTTCTGTTCTTGTCCAGGAACATTGAAACCTTCTGGTTGTTTCATGTAAATCTCTTCATCCAATTCACCATTTAAGAATGTCGTCTTTACATCCATTTGATGTATTTCAAGACCAAATATAGCTGCTATGGCTATGAGCATTCTTATTGACGTAATACGAGTCACTGGTGAATAGGTGTCAAAATAATCAAGGCCTTCTTTTTGTCTATAACCTTTTATGAAAAGTCTTGCCTTATACTTATCTATTGATCCATCCAGTTTTATCTTCCGTTTGAATATCCATTTGTAGCCCAATGGCTTACAACCTGGAGGAAGATCAACCAACTCCCAAGTATGGTTTTGTAGGATGGAATCAATCTCACTATTGATCGCTTCTTTCCACAAAGGTTCCTCCGACGAAGACTTTGTTTCTTTACAGCTTTGAGGCTCATTTTCTAACAAGTATGTCAGAAATTCAGGTCCAAATGACTAAGACGTTCTAACCTACGTCTAGGTTCAATTGCCTCAATATTTCCATGTTGATCTGACTCTTAGTCAACCTGATCACTGTCCTTGACAGTATCAATAGTTCTTTTGAGAGACTTTGTTCGTTGTCTTTCCTTACAAAGAAATGTCTCTTAAAAAAATATCGCATTCATTGACTCAATTATCATATTCGGATTGATTTCAGGAATCTCAGACTTTTGTAGCTAGAATCGATACGCACTACCGTTGCGAGTATATCCAATGAATATACAATCAACAGTTTAGGGTCCTATTCTAACCTTCTTAGGTTCAGGAACCAGTGCTTTGGCAAGACACCCCCACACTTTCAGATATTTGTAGGAAGGTACGTGACTTTTCCACAACTCATATGGTGTCTTGTCCAATCTTCTGTGAGGTAGCTTGTTCAGAACGTAGTTGGCGGAAAGCAAGGCTTTATCATTTCCTTCAACGTTCTATTTTTGCGCTCAGTAATCCCATTTTGTTGAGGCGAATAAGGAGCTGTAGTTTCGTGAATAATTCCATGATTGGAACAATATTCACCAAATGGTGACAAATATTTATCACCTCTAGCACTCCTGATTCTTTTGATTTTCTTGCCAAGTTATTTTTCAACTTCATTCTTATAGTGTATAAAGCTCTCAATAGCTTCATCTTTGCCCCTCAGCAAATACACATAACCAAATCTTATGCTATCATCGATAAAAGTTACAAAGTACTTTTTACCGCCTCTTGTTTGCACAATATTACTATCATACACATCAGTGTGTACAAGTTCCAAGGGTTCGGAATTTCGTTCTATGGAATGAAATGATGGTCTATGCATTTTTTCTTCAATACATGCCTCACATTTATGTTGGTTATCAATTGAAAATTTAGGTATAAGGTCCATGTTAATTAATTTGCGTATTGTATCATAATTAACATGTCCTAACCTCCCATGCCATACTTTTTGTGACTCAATAATATAAGCGGAAGTTGTAGCTTTATTATTAGCACTGTGTCGATTGACAATCATTACATTGAACTTAAAAAGGCCCTCAGTGAGGTATCCTTTTCCTACATAAACATCATTTTTGTCCAATACAAACTTGTCAGAAATAAATACAAGCTTAAAACCATTCTTGCTAAGGAGAGGGCCCGAGACCAAGTTCTTCTGAATATCAGGAACATGCATAACATTCTTCAATGTAAGCTCCTTTCCGGATGTCGTCTTCAGAACCATTGTGCCTTGTCCAACCACTCTAGAGGTAAACGAATTTCCCATTGTCAAATGATCGCCACCATCAACCTTCTGATACGAGGAAAACATTTTGCTATCAGCACATATATGACGAGTAGCCTCAGTGTCTACCCATAATTCTCTCGGATTCCCAACCAAGTTAGCTTCTGTTACAACTGCTGAGAGGTTCATATCTGAGATCTCATCAGTTAGCTGCTCATCTTCAATAACATGGGCCTCATTTTTCTCTTTCTTGACAGAATGGTACTATCAAGATATTCTATTTTTCTAGTAGTGAATTTTGGGAATAAAATTTATGTGCGAGAAGAACCTAGAGTTGTAACTTCATCTAAGCCTGCAAACAAAAGAGTTCATGCATTTTTCATTCAATTGAGTTGTTACGAATTATTAACCTAGAACACTAAACTATCTATAAGCCTCTTTTGATGGTCAGGTAGAAATATTCAACTTAAACAATTAACTATATGTCTATGTTTATTAATTTAAATCAAATTCCTTAAGAACAAGTTTTAATATTGGCTACGCAGGTCCTGCATGTATATTGCTATCATGTAGGGAAATCTATTCAAAAGAACTAGATCATACGCTATTATTCTCACGGCTAACCCAAATTCCCACTGTCGAGTTCCTAAGGATTTATCAAGATTATTATATTATTGTGCAAAAAATAAAATATACATTAAAATACATAGAATAATCAATAATCAATAATAATCCCAATAGAAAAAATATGCAAATTAATTAATAAACATGCTTAAGATCTATTGAAACCCTATATTTAATGAATTAATTACTCATAATATTCAATAAAAATAAGCTAATAATTGTAACAAGTCAAATACTCATAAAAGATAAAGCTAAAGAGAAAAAAGAAGAAAGAACTCTCATTTGCAGTATTCGCCTTCAATCTCCAGCACCAGTTAAATCACTCGTCATTGCCTTGCTCTAGGCGTTCTTCTATGCTCTAATATTCCAAATTTGTGTTATGAGGTTTTTTTAGGGTTTAGGACGGACTTGTGCTTATATAAAAGGTCCTGGGGGCTTTCATTTTTAAGAATCATTTAATTATGCTCAAATTAAGATTTCCGAGCATAAGCGCCAATGGAAGACGGAGAGCAACGAGCCAATTTCAGGTCTTATTGGCGCGCCAATGGGCTTCCATTGGTGAGCCAATGGGAGACAGATTACAGCCCATGTCTTCAAATTCATTTATGATTATGATAGAATCTGATCCAATCTTCGGCATAATATAAAATTGTAGATAATTGAGTTTTATTTCCAATGCAATTTGAATCATTTCATTTGGACATCGTATGGAAATATTATAGCTAAAATAATAAAGGTTGTACGAATAAGGAGGTCACTGGTGCAAAATGCTTTAATTTACCGATGGTTCAAACCTGTGTCTTTCTATATCTATATGATCCTATAAAAACACAAATAACTCCTCAAAACACTCATTAAACTCGAATTAACTCTCAAGATATAAGATATATGGGCAGTAAATACAATATATTGACCGTTCATCACATCCCCAAACTTAACATTTTACTTGTCCTCGATCAAAACAATAAAAATAAAATAAATAAACAAATAAAAATTAACCTAAGTCACTTTCATAGGGATCGTGATTGCATTTAGCGTATGAAACAAGCCTTTAAAAGCCTAAGCGGCCCTAGTGGATGAGTTATAGTCTCGTGAGGGCTTACAACGACGACACCCACAAACGTCATTCACACATATATACAATCATGCAAAAATAAAGAAACAAATAAAATAGTCCTAGTAGTTACATATAATATTATCCTTAAAGAATGCATACCAATGAAATCAAAGAACTTTCAAAGTACTTAACGTAACTCAAATCTAAGTTCTTGAATAAATCATCTAAGTTAGACTCACTGTGTGTGTGTAAAGGTCCAGTCACAACTTGATTCCTAAATAAGTCAACTCGATGATTTCGCCTAAAAAATTGGGATCTGATGGGTCAAACCAATCTAAATATCTCAAAAAGTACTATGTATTTAGCTATGAAGCTCGATATGACATGACTTTTCTTTTTCTTTATCTTTTGACTCATATACCCTTTAAGGTGATATTTCTCCTCATGGTGGTTCTAACAGTCGCTCATGGGTAGCTTCACGCTTATCAGTTATTGGTGATTTATTTTTTTTAAGTATTTCTTTTTTCTACTCTTTTCATTTTTTTCTAAAGGTTTTTTTTTCTTTTTTTTTAGCCATACCATATATCATAAATAATTGTAAATAGAAACAAATATATAAGCAAACGGTCATTCATCGTCAAAAGATTTCCTCATCTAGTCACTTTGTCAACTATCTAGGCTCTTATTGTTAGAAACCTACTTTTAAATGATTACGAGTCTAACCTACAACACCTACTCAAGGCATCAGAAAAAATTAAATTGGGCACTTATCGTTTCTAAGATTCCATCCTAAAGCAAGCAAACTCATCATTAGACTTTTTGGATATTACCTAGGAACTAAATAATTTTTATTTTATTTCAATTTTTTTCAATTTTTTTAATAAGAATATGTGAAATAGCATAACTAACACTAACATGCAAACACCCCCAAACTTAAAACTTACATTTTCCTCAATATAAAATAAACATAAAAAAAAAAGTGAGGAATAACACTACCGTGCATAGAGTTGATCGAGCTCCTATTGGTAAGACTTTGGTTGCGCAGAGTGTATGGGTTGTGCTAGTACTTACATAAAAACACATACACAATAATAAACTGTAACACCCTGTCAGAGGTAGGATACTACCAGTAGAAGATAAGATTGATCCATCTCCATAAGCCTATAAATTTATAAAAAAATCCGACTTGATGTATCCTAAAACTGGATAACCTGGATAACAGTCTAGCATCAAAACAGAATCTAAGAAAACATCAAACAAACAAAAGGACCTCAGGTCCATACAAGACATATCAAAATCATATCCTAATGGATCCGTGCCCACATCATCTATCAACACTCAAGGGTGTTCGACAATTATCACCCATAGCATCACTATTTATAAAAGACGTTGTGATTTTTGTACAAATTCACTATGTGACAAAGGAAATTGCTATTTTATCATTTTGTAATTAGATTACTTGAAAATATAAATGATAAAAGTCCTTATGATTAGTTTCAGATTAATAATATATGAGACAATATCAAGCCACGTAAGGTTTAATCATTAAATATCTATAGTCCTAGTATTATCGAGACTGGACATCGATAATGCGGAATAGACTAGTATTGCACTTGTGCAAGTTAAGGACAAATCCCAAGATGTCTGCCTACAGTGTGGCAAACAGGTTCACTGGAAGCGTGACTGCCTACAGTGTGGCAAACAGGTTCACTGGAAGCGTGACTGCCGTGAGTACAAGGCGCACATGAAGGAAGTGAAAGTGGGCAAGACATCAGCTTCATGTATGTTTGTTATTGAAATAAACATGTCTACTTCTAGTTTTAAAAATTAGATTTTTTATTCTGGTTGTGGTACTCATATATGTACTGATGTGCAAGATCTGTAGATTAGCAGGAGACTGGCTTCAGCAGAGATCGACCTCCGAGTTGGAAATGGGACTAGAGTCACCGTTTTGGCTGTTGGGACCTACATTTTGGAACTGCCATCGGGGCATGTACTTAATTTATCAGACTGCTATTATGTACATAGTTTGACTAGAAACATTATATCTGTATCTTGTTTAACCCAATGTGGGTATACTTTTGTATTCAGAAACACCATGTGTTTTGTTTATAAAAATGATTTTGAGATATGCAGTGCTGATGTTAATAATGGTCTTTATATTTTGAATATAAATCAATCCCAAACATATAACATGACAAACAAAAGGCTTAAATTAAGTAACAATGATGAAACTTATATGTGGCATTGTCGTCTGGGACACATTAACAAGACCCGTATATCCACACTTTTGAAGAGTGGATACTTGGATGTATTTGATCAAAATTCATATGACGTTTGTGAATCTTGTTTATTAGGTAAAATGCCTAAAACACCTTTTAGCGGTAAAGATGCACGTGCCACCGAACTGTTAGCCATCATTCATAGTGACGTATGTGGGCCCATGTCTAGCCAGGCTAGAGGTGGATATGAATACTTTGTAACCTTTATGGATGATTCATCGCGTTATGGTTATGTGTATCTTATGAGACACAAGTCGGAAACCCTTGAGAAATTCAAAGAGTTTTGACACGAAGTAGAAAAACAGACCGGAAAAAGTATTAAAACATTACGGTCGGACCGTGGTGGAGAATACTTAAGCAATGAGTTTCTCGATTACTTGAAAGAGTATGATATTCTTTCACAGTGGACTCCTCCCGGAACACCTCAATTAAACGGTGTGTCCGAACGGAGAAACCGAACTTTGTTGGACATAGTAAGGTCTATGATGAGTCGTACAGAGCTACCAATTTCCTTATGGGGATATGCATTGAACAGTGCAATACTTATTTTGAATAAGGTTCCGTTAAAGTTCTGTTCAACAGACTCCATATGAAATATGGACAGGAAATAAATCGGGTTTCTCATTTCTGAAGATTTGGGGATGGTGGGCATACGTTAAACGTTTGGATGGTACCAAACTAGAACCCAAATCGGATAAGTGCCTATTTGTAGGTTATCCTAGGGAAACCAAAGGATATTACTTCTACCACCCATAAGAGAACAATGTATTTATTGCTCTAAATACGATTTTCCTCGAAAAGGAATTCCTAAATGCAGTGGTAAATGAGAGGAAAGTAGAACTCGATGAAAATTAGAGTGATACAGTTCATGGCACCGATTCCTTAACGGAACACGAATACTTCATCAGGGATGAAACTGTACCACAATCTTCTAACAATAAGAACCGCGTAGATCGGAGAGAGTCAGAAAACAACCTGAGAGGTATGAGTTTCTGATCTCACCTTGTGTAGATATTAATCTTATTGAGAATAATGAGCCAGCTACGTATAAGGAAGCGATATAATGTATCGACTCCACTTTATTGCAAGAAGTCATGAAGTCCGAAATGGGTTCCATGTATACCAACCAAGTTTGGACACTAGTTGATGCACCAGAAGGCGTAAAGCCTATTGGTTGTAAATGGGTCTTCAAAAAGAAGACGGACATGGATGGCAACATACAAACGTACAAACCTAGGCTTGTAGCGAAAGGGTATCGTCAACGACATAGTGTCGACTACGACGGAACTTTTTCACCTGTTATCATGATTAAATTCATTCGGATAATGCTTGCTATTGCTTCATATTTTGATTATGAAATATGACAGATGGACGTTAAAACCGATTTCCTTAATGGAAACCTTTTGGAGGATGTTTATATACAACAGCCTGACGGTTTTGTCATACCAAAACATGAAAACAAGGTTTGAAAGTTAAATCAATCTATTTATGGATTGAAGCAAGCATCGCGTTCTTGCAACCAACATTTTGATGAGAACATAAAAGAATATGATTTCGTTCAAACGAAAATGATCCTTGTGTATATAAGAAGGTTAGTGGGAGCGCACTGACATTCGTTGTCCTTTAAGTAGATGATGTATTGCTTATTGGCAATGAAATTCCCATGCTACAATCAGTGAAAGCTTAGCTTTCATTAAAATTCTCTATGAAATATCTTGGAGAAGCAGCTTTTATTCTAGGAATAAGGATCTACCGGGATAGATCTAGAAAGATGCTTAGACTCTCCCAGAGTTCGTATATCGACAAAGTGTTGAAGAGATTCAACATGGATCAGTCTAAGAGGGGACTGTTGCCAGTGTCACATGGCGTCTCTCTATCTAAGGACATGTGTCCTAAAAATCAAGATGAGAGAGACAATATGAGTCGGATCTCGTTCATTTCTGCAGTCGGATCGATTATGTATGCCATGATATGTACGAGACTTGATGTCTCGTATGTTTTGAGCATGTGTAGTCGCTATCATACCGATCTAGGTGATGGTCACTGGGTTGCGGTTAAGAACATCCTTAAGTATCTTAGACGAACTAATGATGCTTTCTTAATCTATGGAGATGGAGAACTTGAGGTAACTGGATTTACCGATGCAAGTTTCCAAACCAAAAAAAGACGACTGTAAGTCACAATCCGGGTACATATTTTGTTTGAACAACGGAGCAGTAAGTTGGAAATCTTCCAAGCAAAAGACTGTTGCCGATTCAACAACAGAAGTGGAATATATCGCTACAGTTGAGGCAGAAAAAGTGGCAGTTTGGATCCGTAAATTCCTAATTAGGAGTAGTTCCGTTAGCAGCTGAGCTTGTTCCTTTGTATTGTGACAATAACAGGGCTATAGCGCAGGCTAAGGAACCGCGGTCTCATCAACGATCCAAGCATGTACTTCAACGTTTCCATCTGATTCGTGAGATCATACATCGGGGCGATGTGAAGATCGTGAAGGTCGCATCAGATGACAACATTGCAGATCCGCTGACGAAGGCTATTTCTCAGCAAACGTTTGAGTGACATGCACATAGTTCAGGTGTTAAATACATGAGTGATTGACTATAGGCCAAGTGGGAGATTGTTGGAAAATTATGACCCATAGCATCACTATTTGTAAAAGAAATTGTGGTTTTTGTATAAATTAACTATGTGACAAAGGAAATTGCTATTTTATCATTTTGTAATTATATTACTTGAATATATAAATTATAAAAGTCCTTATGATTAGTTCCGAATTAATAAGATATGAGACAGTATCAATCCACGTAAGGTTTAATCACTAAATATCCCTAGTCGTACTATTATCGAGACTGGACATCGATAATGCGGAATAGACTAGTATTGCACTTGTGCGCATTATGGAAGCGTAATGACATAAATATCATATATTTGGGTATTGGATACTCATGCAAGTGTAATAGGAGGATCTGTTTGCCGATGGTACGGAAACAGCTTTGCTCTGGATAGACCTATCGGAATCCTATTGGTAGTATGACTATGTGTCTATGGGAATCTGAATCAGGGTAGGTGTATTTGGTCTTAACCTGAGACTTGCATCGCTAATACTTGCGACAATCAGTACACTTTGGTTTTGGTCGTCTGGGGCTTTAACATGTTCTGTGTATGCCTCTTCTGAGTTTATTGAGAATCGTAGTGTATTGGGTGTGATGTCAAGATGGAAGTATCACTTCAGTCATATGGAGATGATGATCACGTAGGGATACAGAACTGGTACTCTAATATGTTGCAACTATCGGGATAATATGACAAGGTCATGATTATCCGATTAAAGAGACTAGTTGCTAGTGATCTGATATATACTTCATAAGGGGCAGACACAATTCCAGCCCCAGGCCTAGCATATGACATCCGATACTGGATCGTAATATGCAATACTTAGTATACTACGCTTGATAAAGATTATGTATTCCTTAAAAGAATATTTCTGGAGAATTGGGTAGGCACGGTGCTTTGCTAGAAGCCAACCATGTCTTGTAAATCAGTAAGAACGTGGTACGGGGTACGCACGTGTTCTGATAGTCCGACGACCGGATTTACTGCCAACATATCTATGAATCTCATGGGTCACTTCCCAAAGATTCACCGATGATGTTTGACTCGAACAGAATTAATCTAGGATTAATTATAAGAGAGAGAAAATTAATCTGGGATTAATTGCGGCAAGAATTTATCTGGGATAAAATTCGAATAGTAGAGAGAGAATGATTAATTTGGAATTAATCGATTAGATAATATATTTGATATATTAATTGAAATTAGATTTCAACGCGGAATTAAAATTGGATTTTAATTCGGACAAACAAATTAATTTAGAATTAATTCGTAAGCGACTTTAATAATAATGTCGCAACGGTAAATTTGTTAATTCGGAATTAAACGAACCCGGGACCGAGCGAAGTTACGTGTTGGATTGTTTGACTTAAATTCAGAATTTACAAGTGGTGAGACCCACTTGACTTACATCAACTAGTTTGACTAGTTATGGAAGTAGTTGATGGTTGAGTGTAAAGCTTAGATTGCTTATTTTTCACTCAACCAAAGTCCAACACACTTTGTCATTTGGAATGACATATACCTAAATTGGAGTTTGGTAAATGGTAATTGGATTTTAGAAATCAAATATCAAGAAAACAAAACACTCTCATATCTCCCTCCTCCAAAAGCCGAGAGCTTCTCCTCTTCCCCTAGAAATTGTGCTGCAAATTTTATTCAAGCTAGCACTTTCAAGGAGTCATTCAAGGTGTTAGGGAAACCAATCATTGAGTTTGGAACACAAAGAAAGGCTTGGAGCTCTTCTCAAAGGATCAAAAAGTTTTGAACTTCATACATCCATCAAGTTCGATCATTGTAAGTATTTCTGCAACTTCTTTGAGTATTCACACACATATCATGATTAGAGATCATTGGCATGTTCTAGGAACACTAACAAAGGGTTATGTGCCCACAACATCATAATCAATCAAAATATTTACTTAATATATACAAACAGCGTGCTCAGCATGACAACCATAACAATAACCAATTATCCTAAACTTCTTAAGCTTCTAAAACTTCTCCCAGGAAACTTCTTAATGCAGAATATACTAGTATTGCACTTGTGCGTGTTATTGGAGCATAACGGCTTAGTTCTCATATATTTGGGTATTGGATACTCATGCAAGTGTAATTGGAGGTTGTTTTTACCTATGGTACAGAAACAGCTTCGCTCTAGATAGACCCCTCGGAATTCCATTGGTAGTATGACTATGTGTCTATGGAAGTTCGAATCAGGGTAGGTCTATTTGGTATTAACCTGAGACTTACATCGCTAATACTTGCGACAATCAAAATACTTTGGTTTTGGTCATCCAGGGCTTTAATAGGTTCTGTGTACGCCTCTTCTGGGTATATTGAGAATCGTAGTGTATTGGGTGTGATGTCGAGATGGAAGTATCACTCCAGTCATATAGAGATGATGGTCACGTAGGATAAGGAACTGGTACTCTTGTATGCTGCAGCTATCGGGATAATATGACTAGGTCATGTTTATCCGATTATAGAGACTAGTTACCAGAGATCCGATATGTGCTTCGTACGAGGCAGACACGATAACAGCCCCAGGCCAAGCACGTGACATCCGATACTGGATCACAATACGCAATACTATGTCTACTACGCCTGATATAGATTACATATTCCTTTAAGAATATTTCTGGAGAATTGGGTAGGCACGGTGCTTTGCTAGAAGCCAATCATGTCTTGTAAATCGATAAAAACGTAGTACGAGGTACGTACGTGTTCGGATAGTCCGACGACCGGATTTACTGCCAACATATCCAGGGATCTCATGGGTCGCTTCCCGAAGATTCACCGATGACGTATGACTCAGACATAATTAATCTGGGATTAGTTATAAGAGAGAGAAAATTAATCTATGATTAATTATGAAGACATTTTATCTGGGATATAATACTATTTAAAGAGAGAGAGCGATTAATTTGGAATTAATCGATAAATTAATATATTCGAATAAATAACAAAAGCGGAATATTGCTGCAGCTGAGGCAGCAATAGAAGAACTTTGGATCTATATAATCATAATAGGATTAGGAGTAGTTCTGTTAGTAGCTGAGTTAGGCTACAGCAGAGGCTAAAGAATTAATGGTCTCATTAATGATCCAAGCATATACTTCAACTACTCATCTGATTCGTTCGGATCATACATCGTGGCGATGTGATGATCGAATAAATCGCATCAGATGATAACTTTTCAAATCCACCGACGAAAGCTATTTCTCAGTAAAAGTTTGAGCGACCCGTACATAGTTCAGGTATAAGACACTTGAGTGATTGGCTATAGGCCAAGTGGGAGATTGTTGGATAATTATGACCCATAACATCACTATTTATACAAAACATTGTGTTGTTGTACAAATTAACTATGTGACATAGGAAATTACTTTTTTTATCATTTGTAATTGGATTACCAAGATACATAAATGATAAAAGTCCATATGATTAGTTCCGGATTAATAAGACATGAGACAGTATTAATCCACTAAGGTTTAATCATTAAAATATCTCTAGTTGTAGTATTATCGAGATTTGACATCGATAATGCGGAATAGACTAGTATTGCACTTGTGCGTGTTATGGGAGCATAACGACATAGTTCTCATATATTTGGGTATTGGATACTCATGCAAGTGTAGGAGGAGGTTATGTTTACCGATGGTACGGAAACAGCTTCGCTCTGGATAGACCCCTCGGAATTCCATTGGTAGTATGACTATGCGTTTATGGAAGTCCGAATCAAGGTAGGTGTATTTGGTCTTAACCTGAGACTTACATCGCTAATACTTGCGACAATCAATATACTTTGGTTTTGGTCGTCCAAGGCTTTAACAAGTTCTGTGTACGCCTATTCTAGGTATATTGAGAATCGTAGTGTATTGGGTGTGATGTCGAGATAGAAGTATCACTCCAGTCATATGGAGATGATGGTCACGTCGGATAAGGAACTGGTAATCTTGTATGCTGCAGCTATCGGGATAATATGATGATGAGTGATATTTATATCACTATTTCCCACTCATTTAACTTAATATTTTGTATAGTTTCTTAAGTTTTATGAACGTTTTGATGTGTTTTATTGTTATCTTGCAGATAAATAAAGTTTGGACAGCACTGGAGGCAATTTGGGGCAAAACCGGACAAAAATCCGTCAACAGGGATATTTTCATCTTCTGCGCGTCGCGACTCTGGAACACTGCGCGCCGCGACGCCCAGCGTGAGCCGAATCTACTAACATGCGCCTGGTCAACGGTCAACAATTTGAGAAGTTTTGACTTTGCTAAAATGCGCCGTGCCACGTGTCACCATCACATCCCATCTGCTAACATGCGCCGTGCCATGTGTCATCATCATATGCTGCCGACACTCAGACTTGACACGTGTCGCCTAGTCATCAGCCACATCATCGTCCACGTCAGCAGGTCAACCGAGTCAACTTGCCACGTCAGCCTCAGCCAATCAGAACTTGACACGTGTCGCCACGTGTTGCAATCCTATTGTGCCGACAAGTGAACAGTCAGCCGCCACGCCACGTCATGCCACGTCATCGCCACATCGTCGCCGCGTCAGCATGACGTCATCAATGACGTCATCACAATAATTGAGAATTAGCCGCCTTGACACGTGTCGCGTGAACAGTCAGCCGCCTTGCTACGTGTCGCCTTCTCAACGTGCCACGTCGACAAATCCAGCGTCGCGACGCTGAGATCCTTGGCGTCGCGACGCTGGAATAGTGAAAAATCTGCCTATAAATTCAGCGCGAAATTTCAGAATTTTGTACACCTCTCTCTCTCTTAATTTTTCTCTCTTGAGAGAGTTTCTCCCTCTAGAATTTTTATTTTTATTTTTTATTTATTTTTAGTTTTGTAAATAATTTAATTACTTTTTGTAATAATAGTAATTTAATTTTTACTTTTTACTTTTTACAGTTTTTACTATTCACCATGTTGAAGTAACTTTTTCAGCTAGGGTGAAAGGTAATTCTTCTACTATTGCTATTTAGATTAATCTCCCTTAAAAATAATATATTAACTATTTAAAATATTGACTTAATAAGGGATACCGCTATATTGGTCGGTTGGTAATTTAATTTTAATCTGTTTTAAACCTGACTAATCAAGGATACCGCCAGACTGGTCGGTTGGTAAATTTATTTTTGGTTCCGCCTTAATGGCTGGTTGGACTTAATTTGACTTAATCAGGATACCGCCAGAATGGTCGGTTGGTAAATTTATCACAAGTTTATATATTATTTTATGGGAGATATCTAAATTAGTAGTAGTAAAAGTAATTCCTTTTACCTTAGCATTTTATTTTATTGTATTTTACTTTTCAGCATTTTTACTTTATGTCTTTTACTTTTATGAATTTACTAGTCCTAGTTATGTGTTAGTTATCTGGGGTTGTGATAACTTTTAATATCACCGGTTTATAAGGGATTATTTTATAGTTGGGTAATTTAAAGGTTTATTTATTAAGTCTTAAGCTTAATGCTTCTTGTTGTCTGATCACCAATAAGATTGATATGGTAAATCTAAAATGAACTAGACATAGGGATTTTAGATTTCAGCCTTAGACTTAATAGCCCACGATCTTCCTTGAGGATAGATAACCCTTTAATAGATTTCCTTACAGGATAGGAATATACCTATCGGGCGGGGGTAGCCATAATTGGAACTTAACCTTAATGAATCTAGGTAATTTGGTTGACATAGACATATGGTTCAATTGGATTATACTAGGTATTTGTGTCTGTCCATCGACAGAGGCTTACACATAATTTAGTGTTCCAGGTTAATAAATCAATATATTACCAACTTTAAGATAACCACTTCATCTTTAAAATGATATTAAAAGAAATCACAACCCTAGATCTTTGTATCTTTTGTTATTTTCCTTAGTATTTTCTTTTGTCTTTTTATTTATTTATTTATTTTGTAAAACCACTTTCAACCAATCAAACAATCATTCTCTTCTCCCTTTAATTAGATATTTGTAAATAAATAGATTCAATAATTAATAACAACAATAGGAATTAAGTCCTCGTGGGATCGATATTTTTATACTACTTGAACGATACGTGCGCTTGCGTTATACGTGTGTGTTTACGCCGGTCAAGTTTTTGGCGCCGTTGCCGGGGACTTATATTTCTTGAGTTGTTAATTTTGAAGCTATCTAATTTACTTGTATCTAATTTTTTTTTTTTTATCTGTAATTTTTATTTCTTTCTTTTGATTTCAGGTGACTTAAAAATGGAACATTACTGGGAGATTGAGAGACTACGTGCTGTACAAGAAGATACACCCCAAATCTGGGAGCAACAGTCCGGTTTTCTGAGGCCTGTTGTCCAGCCCAATGATTATCACTGGATGCCAGAACCAAGTTATACTACATTTGCTCATCAGAACTCAATGTGGAGATGTGACATTTGTAATGGTGACCACCCAAGCGATTATTGCGAATATAACTACCATCCAGGGTGGCAGAACTATCAAGATCCTTCATGGTACGAAGAGCCATCACATTTCACAGAACTACATTTTTCATCTTATCCACCATCTTCATTCGATCCTTATCAACAACCAGAATCATCAGAGGAAGATCAGTGGATTCACATGTTCAAGGAACAGACAGCTCGATTTGATGCACAATTTCAGAGTCAAACAGAATCCATACAGAGAATGACAGATCAAATCAGACAATTAACAGAAAACCAGAACTATATACCTCAAGAACCATTCTCAGATGACACTGATGAAGCCTTCGAATACCAATCATTTTATAATGACATTTCAACAGAGAAGGAGGCTGAGCAGTATCAACAATCAGAGGTATCAGTTCAGGAGTTTGAACCGGCAAAGTCTCGATTTGACTTTTATTATTCAGATTCTGACGATGATGAAGCTGAAACATTTGTACCAACTGCATCAAAAATTGAGGATAGAATTCTGAATCCTCAAAATGAAGATCTTGGAGAATGTTTTGCACAAATGTTTGAAGAAGATCAACTTGAGCCAATCATTTCACCCGAATCAGAGGATGAAGACCTAATGTCTGACTCATCTTTTCATCCTCAGGTGGAGCTAGAAACAGAGCAAATAGAGGAGCAACTGTCAGAACTTAATAAAGATCCAGAGCATTCAGGAAAAACATCGCTGTTTTGGGGAATTCAAATCAAAGATATCACCCAGAAGCTTGACAGAATGGAACTCCCATTCCAAGTCAAACACCATACGAGACCTCCTAATTTTCTTTCTTTCTTTGCAGGAACCACTGGAACAACAATGAGCAAAAAGGTGGTACGAGCACTGAATGAGACAAAATATTTTTTGCCACTTTACCGTTGGAAGAGACCATTCAAAAGCAACGCTCACGGGAATGTCTTTAATCGGACATCCAAAACGACACTCAAACCTCCTTAACAGATAGATTTCAGTCACGTCTGGCTGAAGACGAAAAATTCAGCGCTAGCAGGAAGGCAACCCATGGAATTTGTTGTGATTTATTTTCATATTTTGTGTGAACTTTTTAATTTTGTGTGTTATTTTTGTAGGGAAATGCATAAACGAAGCATTTTAAGACAGAAGGAATTGTGTTTGGCAAGCAAATATAAGAAACAATTCATTAGCAATGGCTGAATAAAGAATGAAAGCTTGAGACTCATTCTAATGAATTTATACTAAGCGAGTGGCGTATTGTGTACACAATTCCGTTGCCTTAATTATTGCTTTGATTTGCTTTTCTGTTGTAATTATATTTATTTTCGTAGACAGGATCCAGACTTTTTGACCTTTCACGATTTCTTTTGTTGTTTAGCAAACAAACGTCCTCTGGAAGATACTTCTGCTATTATTACTCACCCTTTTTCAGGTACTATAAATTCAGCCCGTCATTGCACTTTTGAAGGCATCCTGATTTGAAAAAAAAAATACATAAAAAATGGAAGCCACTTCAAGAAGACGAGTTGAAAACATTTGTGTGTTTTGCGGTAGTACTGTTGGTACTAAACCACAATACATAGAAGCAGCACGGGAATTGGATCGAGTTTTAGCTGCAAGGAATATACCTGTCGGGCGGAGGTAGCCATAATTGGAACTTAAACTTAATGAATCCAGATAATTTGGTTGACATAGACATATGGTTCAATTGGGTTAAACTGGGTATTTGTGTCTGACCATCGACAGAGGCTTACACATAATTTAGTGTTCCAGGTTAATAAATCAATATATTACCAACTTTAAGATAACCACTTCATCTTTAAAATGATATTAAAAGAAATCACAACCCTAGATCTTTGTGTCTTTTGTTATTTTCCTTAGTATTTTCTTTTGTCTTTTTATTTATTTATTTATTTTGTAAAACCACTTTCAACCAATCAAACAATCATTCTCTTCTCCCTATAATTAGATATTTGTAAATAAATAGATTCAATAATTAATAACAACAGTAGGAATTAAGTCCTCGTGGGATCGATATTTTTATACTACTTGAACGATACGTGCACTTGCGTTATACGTGTGTGTTTACGCCGGTCATATGACTAGGTCATGTTTATCCGATTATAAAGACTAGTCACCAGAGATCCGATATGTGCTTCGTATAGGGCAGACACGATTCCAGCCCCAGGCCTAGCACGTGACAATCAATAATGGATCGCAATACGCAATACTATGTATATTACGTCTGATATAGATTACATATTCCTTTAAGAATATTTCTGGAGAATTGGGTAGGCACGGTGTTTTGCTAGAAGCCAATCATGTCTTGTAAATCGATAAAAACGTAGTACGAGGTACATAAAGTGTTCGGATAGTCCGACGACCGGATTTACTGCCAACATATCCAGGGATCTCATGGGTCGCTTCCCGAAGATTCACCGATGACGTATGACTCGGACATAATTAATCTGGGATTAGTTATAAGAGAGAGAAAATTAATCTAGGATTAATTATGGAGACATTTTATCTGGGATACAATACTATTTAAAGAGAGAGAGCGATTAATTTGGAATTAATCGATAAATTAATATATTCGAATAAACAACAAAAGCGGAATATTGCTGCAGCTGAGGCAGCAATAGAAGCACTTTGGATCTATATAATCATAATAGGATTAGGAGTAGTTCTGTTAGTAGCTGAGTTAGGCTACAGCACAGGCTAAAGAATTAATGGTCTCATTAATGATCCAAGCATATACTTCAACTACTCATCTGATTCGTTCGGATCATACATCGTGGCGATGTGATGATCGAATAAATCGCATCAGATGATAACTTTTCAAATCCGCCGACGAAAGCTATTTCTCAGTAAAAGTTTGAGCGACCCGTACATAGTTCAGGTATAGGACACTTGAGTGATTGGCTATAGGCCAAGTGGGAGATTGTTGGATAATTATGACCAATAACATCACTATTTATACAAAACATTGTGTTGTTGTACAAATTAACTATGTGACATAGGAAATTGCTTTTTTTATCATTTGTAATTGGATTACCAAGATACATAAATGATAAAAGTCCATATGATTAGTTCCGGATTAATAAGACATGAGACAGTATTAATCCACTAAGGTTTAATCATTAAAATATCTCTAGTTGTAGTATTATCGAGATTGGACATCGATAATGCGGAATAGACTAGTATTGCACTTGTGCGTGTTATGGGAGCATAACGACATAGTTCTCATATATTTGGGTATTGGATACTCATGCAAGTGTAGGAGGAGGTTATGTTTACCGATGGTACGGAAACAGCTTCGCTCTGGATAGACCCCTCGGAATTCCATTGGTAGTATGACTATGTGTTTATGGAAGTCCGAATCAGGGTAGGTGTATTTGGTCTTAACCTGAGACTTACATCGCTAATACTTGCGACAATCAATATACTTTGGTTTTGGTCGTCCAGGGCTTTAACAGGTTCTGTGTACGCCTATTCTGGGTATATTGAGAATCGTAGTGTATTGGGTGTGATGTCGAGATAGAAGTATCACTCCAGTCATATGGAGATGATGGTCACGTCGGATAAGGAACTGGTAATCTTGTATGTTGCAGCTATCGGGATAATATGACTAGGTCATGTTTATCCGATTATAAAGACTAGTCACCAGAGATCCGATATGTGCTTCGTATAGGGCAGACACGATTCCAGCCCCAGGCCTAGCACGTGACAATCAATACTGGATCGCAATACGCAATACTATGTATATTACGTCTGATATAGATTACATACTCCTTTAAGAATATTTATGGAGAATTGGGTAGGCACGGTGCTTTGCTAGAAGCCAATCATGTCTTGTAAATCGATAAAAACGTAGTACGAGGTACGTACGTGTTTGGATAGTCCGACGACTGGATTTACTGCCAACATATCCAGGGATCTGATGGGTCGCGTCCCGAAGATTCACCGATGACGTATGACTCAGACATAATTAATCTGGGATTAGTTATAAGAGAGAGAAAATTAATCTAGGATTAAATACGGAGACATTTTATCTGGGATAAAATACTTTTTAAAGAGAGAGAGCGATTAATTTGGAATTAATCGATAAATTAATATATTCAATTTATTAAGCGAAATTAGATTTCGACGCGGAATTAAAATTACATTTTAATTCGGGCGAACGAGTTAATTTAGAATTAATTCGCTAGCGACGTCAATAGTAATTTTTTGATAGGCTTAATTATTTAATTAAATTTGATTTAATTACGTCGCAACGGAAAATTCGTTAATTCGGAATTTGCGAACCCGAGCCCGAGAGTGTTTACGGGCCCAATCGCATTTTGAATCAAGTGGGGCCCACAAGTCACATCACGCGTCACATCATTAGTCACTCATGTGATGGAAGTCACATCAACTTTGAGTGATGTGATGCATGTCACTTTGTGATTGATGGGAGTTGTTGAAAAGGCTTTAAAGCCTTGTACCTTTTTTTTTTTGGAAAAATGGGATTTGGTAATTGATTTTTGAAATCAAAAAAAACCACAACTCACACACAACTCACTAATCTTCTCTCCCTCTCCGTCACTCAGGGCACTTGGTGCCAATTTTCTCTTAACTTTCTCTCTTGGCCGAGAGTCACACAAGAAAAAGAAGAAGAAAATTGTGGCAATTTTCTAAGGTGCTATAACACTTCAAATGAGTCATTCCAAGGTGATAGGGAAACCCATTCATGAGCATGGAATCTCAAATTAAAGCTTGGAGCTTGAAGACAACACAAGGAGGACAACCTAGAAGGCTTGGCCGAAACTCATGGAGAAAAAAAAAGTTTTGTGTTCTTCGGATCACAAAGCCGATCAAAGTGAGTATTTTCGCTACTTTACTTTGATGTATTCACACATTTATATGCTTAATGTGATCTTGGTTTGACCTAGAAAACCCAACAATGGTATCAGAGTCATGATTAAGCATGAAATTGAAAATTATGGTTCTTAACTTTAATTTGGGCAAAATTGATTTGTGCATGTTTTGATGAAATTATTTGATTGAGTATGCTTGAATGATGATAACTTAGAGTTATGCATTATCAATTTGATGAAAATTGAATTGGATTAAGTTTTCCCCAAATTTGTGGCTTGGCCGAAAGTTTGAGATGCCCTAAAGTCATGGTGATTTTTTATTTTTTGATCATTGGATGAGTTGAAAGACTTGGGATAAATTGATTTAGGATTTAATTGGATTAAAATCGAAATCGGATTTATAAAACCCTAAATTGTCGTGAGCTTCAAAGCATGAATGGGATTGATTTTGCTTCAATTATGTTGGACATGAATTGATAATTAGAAAGCATGATTAATTATGTAAATTGGAATTTTGGAAATGTTGATTTAAGTAGTTAATTATGGCTAATACACTTTAGTTAATTGAATTGTGAAATTTGGAATTTAATTAGTTGGGCTAAATTTGGAATTGGGCTAATAATGTTGTATTTGGGCTAAATGGGCTTGGTTGGGCCAAGTTTGGTTTAGGATAATTGGTTGGATCCAATTGGGCCTAAAACCATTTCCATAAAGTCCAAATATAATAAAATGGGCCTTTAAAATTTTAATTGGGCTTAATGGGCCTAAATTGATTTTTGGCAAAGGCTGATTCCTTATTGGGCTTTGGTTTCCAAAGCCCATGCCTTATAAATTAATTAAAAGCCCATTGGACTTTAATTAAATTGACATTGGATGTTAATTGGGCTTTGAGACCCGTAATGATTAGATTTAGAATCTACGTCGCAAAGGCTCATTAATAAAGTGTAATTATTTAATTTGGAATTAAATAAAGAATTAGTATTGAATACAAATTAAATTGGATTTAATGTTGTAGTTTAATATAATTCAAGAATTCGTATTTTGAGTACTTATTCTTAAAACGAGTTGGACTCGTGCAAATCAAATCGTTGTTTGAACATTGGATGGTCATTAATTTCAGATTAATTAATTGGATTAGATTGATTGATAACATACTTTGTGTGAATACATGGATGTGATGTATGAATAATGCATATCGGATGGATATTAGATGGGTGAGGGCAATTTTGGAAATTGTTGTAATAAATTTAGAATTTATTAAATTAGACCTGCGTGTCCAGCCTATTACCTCTTGATTCTTTGTATTTCTCTTCTCACCTATTCCCCTCAATGTAAATGAGGTTTCTTTAGAAGTGTTATGTAATTGGGTAAAAGTAAGATTTGTGCTAGCGGGAGAGAGGAAAGTGAGAGATTTGTTCTAGGAACAAGTTGTTTTAAATATCCATCCGCATATCATTATTAATTTATTTATCGCGCCTTATTATTGTTTTAGAGTGCATGTTTAAGGGTGTATGATGAGACCTAATCAAAGATAATTAATTGGTTGCCAATTACGCGAAAACCCTCAACAAATATTTAGCGTTTTTCCTTCCATTGAATGATTCATTCTCAAGATCCAAGATTGGCACTAGTTTGTTGGCCAAAGTCAAGACCTTTGTCCATCGCGGATGTGTTTGAATCATGAAGGCTTTGTTCCATATCGCATGTCTTTTCCAAGTTGTGATTTGTTGGCCAAATTTCAAGATCACTTCTTGTCCATCGACATCGATTACGAAGCTTTCCAAGGTCGATGGGTCCCGCTTACCTGGAATCATTAAGTTTGTTGTGCCAAAACCAAGGCTTAGTTGATTCAGAGGAAAAAGGTTAGGGAATATATTGGATATATTGGCATATATTAGATATATGTTTCGGATTTGGATGTCCACCTACTGGATCTAGGAATTGGATGAGATCCAATTGATCTTAGAGATCTACCTAGTTAAATATCATACAGCTTGTTGGCCAAAGTTAAGGTTGTGTGTTATTTAACGGGATCCTAGCCCACTAGGAAACTAGATTTCCCGAGTACTCAACAGAGGGTTAGAGGCTCGCCGAAAAATAATGGGAGGCAAGTATTAAATTTGCAATTTCGTTTAGATACTTGCCAATACGCGCTCATTTCAATTTTTCGTCATTAATTTAAAAATATATTAGTTGGACTAATATTTAATTGTTCTTTTAAAATTAAACAGTCGGACTATATTCAAACTACTTCAAATAATAGTTGATTATATAGTTAGACTATAGTAATCATTATATTTAATTGTATTTGAAATCGTTGATTCGATAGTTGGACTATAGCAATCAAGATAATTGAAAGATTAATGTTTAAAACATAATCCTGGGAGAAAATGTATTTAAACGGCTTTAATTTTCAGAATGGGAATAGAACCTCAGGATAGTCCTGACAACTGAGAAGTTACTCTATTTGATAGAGCAACCTCTTGGGCCTGAGCCGGAGTTGAGCAAATAGTGGAGCATGAGTTTTGGATGACTCATGGTGATGATAACTTCAGTGCTCAATCCTTTATGCTTGTTGCAATGACACTTTAATTTCGTTGTCAAAATTAAAGATTAGATCTTTGTACCATGATGATGAAATTAAAGATCTTCATAGATTTATTCTTAAATCTTAGAAGTAAAAATTGTAAAAGAAGCTCTTTCGCTCGTGTATGTCAGAGGGTACATCTATCGAGCACTAGGTGTCGCAGATGATTGCTGACATCGATCAGCTAGGTTAGTTGGGCATTACCTACTTGGTCGAGACTACCAAAGATTTGATCTTATAGTCTCTACTCGAAAGCTGGGGCAGGTTCATTATGAACCAAGAGAAAACTCTTGGAGAGTTGTTGGCTATGCTCAATGAAGCAGAGTCAGAGCTTCTAAAATGGGCAAAGGCAAAATCATCACAGTCTTCTAGGAAGACAAAGGACATATCCAAAGATGTCTGCCTAAAATATGGCAAACGGGGTCACTGAAGCGTGACTGCCGTATGGACAAGACAGACATGAGGGAAGTGAAGGCAGGGCAAGGCTCCGGCTTCAAGTATGTTTGTCATAAACATTTTCACTACTAGTTTCAAAATTGGATTTTGATACTAGATGTGGTACATAAATATGTACTGATGTGCGGGATCTGCTGATAAGCAGGATACTGACTTCAGTTGAGATTTATCTGCGAGTCGAAAACCGGACGAGAGTCGCTGTTTTAACCATAGAAACCTAAGTTTAGGAACTACCATTTGGGTATGTACTTAAATTAGGAAGTTGTTATAATGTAACTAGTTTGACTAGAAAAATTATCTCTATATCTAAGTTTAACCCGTTGCGGGTATACCTTTATATTCTAGAACACTAAAGTGTTTTATTTTATAAAGATGATATTGAGATAAACACATTAGATGTGAATAACAGTATTTATATTTTGAATATAAATGAATCTCAAACGTATAACATGACAGTCAAATAGCTCAAAATGAATTAATCAGATGAGACTTATAAGTGGCATTGTTGTCTGGGACACAATAAATAAGACTCGTATATCCACACTTTTAAGAGTGGGTACTAAGAAGGATTTGATTCAAGTCAAATGATGTCTACGAATCTAGTTTATTAGGCAAAGTGCCTAAAACACCTTTTACTTGGTAAAAATACAAATGCCACTGATCTGTTAGCCCTCGTTCATAGTGACGTTAGTGGGCCCATGTCTAGCTAGGCTAGAGGTGGATATGAACGCTTCGTAAGCTTTACGGATGTGGCATCGCGTTATGTTTATGTGTTTCTTGTGAAACATAAATCGGAAACTTTTGATGAATTTAAAGAGTTTCGACACGAAGTATAAAAACAGATCGGCTAAAGTATTAAAAACATCACGATTGGACTGTGGTGGAAAATACTTAAGCAATAAGTTTCTCGACTAATTCAAAGAGTATAATATTCTTTCAATATGGACTCCTCCCGGAACACCTCAATTGAGCGGCGTGTCCAAACGGAGAAACCAAATTTTGTTAGACATAATAAGGTTAATTATGAGTCGCTCTGAGCTACCATTTTCCTTATATGGATACACATTAAACAATGCAATACTTATTTTGAATAAGGTTCCATGTAAATCTGTTTGACAGACATCATATTAGATATGAACAGGAAAGAAACAGGGTTTTCTCATTCCTGGAGATTTGGGAAAGCTGGGCATATGTTTAGATGATACCAAACTAGAACCCAAATTGGATAAGTGCCTAATTTGTGGATTATCCTGAGGTAACCAAAGTATAGTACTTATACAACTCACAAGAGAATAATTTAATTGTTGCTCGCCATGCGGTTTTTCTAAGAGGAATACCTATATGCAGTGGTAAGTGGGAGGAATGTAAAACTCGATGAAAATCGGAGTAATACTGTTCCAGGCACCGATTTCTTAACGGAACACAAATAGTTCAGCAAGGATGAAACTATACCAATAATCTTCGAATACACAAGAACCGCGCAAGTCGGAGAGAGTCAGAAAATAACCTGGAAGGTATGGGTTTCTGATCTCACCTTGAAAAGATGTCAATCTTATTGAGGAACATAAACTGACTACGTATGAGGAAGTGATACAAGGTATCGACTTCCTATTATGGCAAAGTACCATGAAGTCTAAAATGGATTCCATGTATACAACCAAGTTTGGACACTGGTTGATGTACTTGAAGGCATTGTGCCTGTTAGTACTATATAAGTCTTCAAGGAAGACATACATGGATGGTAACAAACCAACGTATTAAGCTAGGCTTGTAGCGAAAAGGTATCTTTATCAACATTGTGTCGATTATGACGAAACCTTTTACCTGTTGCCATGGTCAAATCCATTCGGATAATGCTTGCTGATGCTGCATGTTTCATTTATGAAATATGACAGTTGAACATCAAAATCGCTTTCCTAAAACGGAAACCTTTTGGAGGATGTTTACAACATCCTGACGGTTTTGTCGTACCAAAACGAGTAAAAAAGGTTTGCAAGTTAATTCAAATCATTTATGGATTGAAGAAAGCATTGCGTTCTTGGAACTATCATTTTGATGCAATCATAATGGTATATGATTTAATTCAAAACGAAAATGATTCTAGTGTATATAAGGAGGTTAGTGGGAGCGCACTTACAGTGATTGTCCTATATAATGATGATATGTCATTTCTTGGAAATGACATTCCCATGATACAATCGGTGAAAGCTTGGCTTTCATGAAAATTCTCCGTAGACTACTTGGGAGAGACAGCCTTTATTCTAGGAATAAGGATCTACTAGGATAGATCTAAAAGTTGTTGGGACTCTCCGAGAACTCGTACATTGAAATATATGTACACGACCTGGTGTCTCATATGCTTTGAGCATATGAGTCACAATCAGGCCAATCCAAGTAATGGTCACTGGATTGATGTTAAGAACATCCTTAAGTATCTTAGATGAACTAAGGATGCTTTCTTAAGCTATGGAGAAGGAGAACTTGAAGTGACTGGGTTCACCACTGTAAGTTTCCTAAACCGAAAAAAAAAACGACTATAAGTCGTTATAAAGGTACTATATAGTTTGAATAACGGAACAGTGAGCTGGAAATCTTCCAAGCAAGATATTGTTGTCGAATAAACAACAACAGCGGAATACTGCTGCAGCTGAGGCAGCAATAGAAGCACTTTGGATCTATATAATCCTAATAGGATTAGGAGTAGTTCTGTTAGCAGCTGAGTTAGGCTATAGCACAGGCTAAAGAATTAATGGTCTCATTAACGATCCAAGCATATACTTCAACTATTCATCTGATTCGTTCGGATCATACATCGTGGCGATGTGATGATCGAATAAATCGCATCAGATGATAACTTTGCAAATCCGCTGACGAAAGCTATTTCTCGGTAAAAGTTTGAACGACCCGTACATAGTTTAGGTGTAGGACACTTGAGTGATTGGCTATAGGCCAAGTGGGAGATTGTTGGACAATTATGACCCATAGCATCACTATTTATACAAAACATTGTGTTGTTGTACAAATTAACTATGTGACATAGGAAATTACTTTTTTATCATTTGTGATTGGATTACCAAGATACATAAATGATAAAAGTCCATATGATTAGTTCTGGATTAATAAGACATGAGACAGTATTAATCCATTAAGGTTTAATCATTAAAATATCTCTAGTCCTAGTATTATCGAGATTGGACATCGATAATGCGGAATATACTAGTATTGCACTTGTGCGTGTTATGGGAGCATAACGGAATAGTTCTCATATATTTGGGTATTGGATACTCATGCAAGTGTAATAGGAGGTTATGTTTACCGATGGTACGAAAACAGCTTCGCTCTGGATAGACCCATCGGAATTCCATTGGTAGTATGACTATGTGTCTATGGAAGTCTGAATCAGGGTAGGTGTATTTGGTCTTAACCTGAGACTTACATCGCTAATACTTGTGACAATCAATATACTTTGGTTTTGGTCGTCCAGGGCTTTAACAGGTTCTGTGTACGCCTCTTCTGGGTATATTGATAATCGTAGTGTATTGGGTGTGATGTCGATATGGAAGTATCACTCTAGTCATATGGAGATGATGGTCACGTAGGATAAGGAACTGGTACTCTTGTATGCTGCAGCTATCGGGATAATATGACTAGGTCATGTTTATCCGATTATAGAGACTAGTTATCAGAGATCCGATATGTGCTTCATACGGGGCAAATACGATTCCAGCCCCAGGCCTAGCACGTGACATCCGATACTGGATCGCAATATGCAATACTTTGTATATTACGCCTGATATAGATTACATATTCCTTTTAAAATTTATGAAGAATTTGGTAGGCACGGTGTTTTGCTAGAAGCCAATCATGTCTTGTAAATCGATAAAAACGTAGTACGAGGTACTTACGTGTTCGGATAGTCCGACGACCAGATTTACTGCCAACATATCCAGGGATCTCATGGGTCGCTTCCCGAAGATTCACCGATGACGTATGACTCGGACATAATTAATCTGGGATTAGTTATAAGAGAGAGAAAATTATTCTATGATTAATTACGGAGACATTTTATCTGGGATAAAATACTATTTAAAGAGAGAGAGCGATTAATTTGGAATTAATCGATAAATTAATATATTCGATTTATTAAGCGAAATTAGATTTCGACGCGAAATTAAAATTAGATTTCAATTCTGGCGAACGAGTTAATTTAGAATTAATTCGCTAGCGACGTGAATAGTAATTGTTTGCTATGCATAATTATTTAATTAAATTTGATTTAATTACGTCACAACGGAAAATTCGTTAATTCGGAATTAGCGAACCCGAGCCCGGGATTGTTTGTGGGCCCACTCACATTTTGAATCAAGTGGGGCCCACAAGTCACATCACGCGTCACATCATTAGTCACTCATGTGATGCAAGTCACATCAACTTTGAGTGATGTGATGCATGTCACTTTGTGATTGATGGGAGTTGTTGAAAAGGCTTTAAAACCTTGTACCTTTTTTTTTGGAAAAATGGGATTTGGTAATTGATTTTTGAAATCAAAAAAACCACAACTCACTAATCTTCTCTCCCTCTCCCTCACTCACGGCACTTGGTGCCAATTTTCTCTCAACTTTCTCTCTTGGCCGAGAGTCACACAAGAAGAAGAAGAAAATTATGGCAATTTTCTAAGGTGCTAGCACACTTCAAAGGAGTCATTACAAGGTGATAGGGAAACCCATTCATGAGCATGGAATCTCAAATCAAAGCTTGGAGCTTGAAGACAACACAAGGAGGACAACCTAGGAGGCTTGGCCGAAACTCATGGAGAAAAAAAAGTTTTGTGTTCTTCGCATCACAAAGCCGATCAAAGTGAGTATTTCTGCTACTTTACTTTGATGTATTCACACATTTATATGCTTAATTTGATCTTGTTTTGACCTAGAAAACCCAACAGCGTGGTTATCGGACAAAATCGATTTTAAAATTTTTATTAGTCCCGAGGGTATCGTATACCAATTATAAATCTATATTTTGCCCTAAACACTAATGACATTCATAGGTATCATAATTTCATCAAATTACGATTTTACCCTTAATACGGTTTTACGGAAAATTCCCAAAATGCTTCCGGAACAATTCCGAAAATTCTAGAAATTTTCTTACGCATTATTATATATCCAATTACATCCAAAACAACTCAATTTCACAAATTAAGTCAAAATTGAATTAATTACAAATTAATCAAATTAATTCTCGAATTGATTCAATTAATATCCATAACCAAATCCAATTAGGTCAATCCATGGAGTCCCACCACAAAGTTACTTTAAAACAATTCTATGTCACTTATGAGTGGCTAATATAACTCTAGAATTGTAATATAAGTATCCAATACTCTAATTAGGTCAATTACATTAATTGTCCTAATTTATTTACACATGCAACTCTAATTTAATCAATTAGTTTTTCTCACAAGCAAAACTAATCAAACAAGCATAAACCTTATCTATATCATATGTAAATCAATTGGAACAAATAGAAATAATTTCCAATACAACAAGTTAAGGAATTACCTTAACTCCTCCACTATTCATAATTTAAGCTCCAATTGAAGTTGTTTATGCTTCCAATTTATTGTCTTGCCCATCCAAGAGAAAAGTCCCAAATTGATTTTTCTTGAAACCATTTCAAAGTAATCAAAATAAGCCCCTAATGGTCGATCGCCATTTTGATCTTCAGCAAAATGGCCGAAAGGCCTATTCTCTCTCCATTTCACAAAATGGCCGAATGGCCTATTTCATCAAATGCTCGAATGGCCCTTGATTCTTCAGCCAATGACCGAACAACCA
Source organism: Zanthoxylum bungeanum (assembly GCA_019454045.1). Taxonomy (NCBI): domain Eukaryota; kingdom Viridiplantae; phylum Streptophyta; class Magnoliopsida; order Sapindales; family Rutaceae; genus Zanthoxylum; species Zanthoxylum bungeanum. The sequence continues at coordinate 48,024 of SKCR01045095.1, forward strand.
TTTACAGCACATGGCCTTTGATTCTTCAAATCATTTTCAAAATGCATGTGAAATGAAGAAAAAATGGCTGAATGGCCTTTCATTCACCATTTTTCAATTTCCAAAAAGTATGCATCATCCTGCAATTTTGGCCGAAGGTGGCTTTTAAAAGTCAAAATGAACAAAACCAATTTTGCATTCCTTGACTGTGTGGGGCCCGCCTGCTGTAAGAGAGATAATATATACATCCGGCACACAATATAATTTTCGGAAAATGACACTATATATATATATATATAAGGGTATTTTAGTTATTTTTGTTGGTTTGTAACACTTGGCTAGAATTGATCCACATATGTTATAAACACATGGTCTTAATTTTGCCACATCTAATGCTTATCCATAAATCATCAAAATAAAATATTATATTATTAATATCATAATAATTAAAAATAATTAACATTTAATCAATTAATAATCATTACCACATGTGACAAAATTTAAAATAACTAATTAATATTAAACATGTGTCTAATACATGTAAAAATTAATTAGTCATATGTATAATTAATTAATCAAATAATAATTATTTAATCTACATGTACAAGTGTCAATTTCCAATTTTTACTAATGTGTATCTAATTAAATTATGTATTAATTACTAAAATATCTCAGCATGTGTAACATTACGAATAATCAAATTATCCGTAATTAATTGCCATAGTGCTCCACGAGCCTGCTTTATTAGCGGGACTCTCTAGGTTCAGATGTATTTGTCAGGAAAATAATTTTTGTGTCCGTAATTCACCCACTCACAAATTAAAAATGACCACAAATAACCACGCTGAACCATACAAGTCAAGGTCATCGCATACGTATAGTCCCTCCGTCACAGGTCATTTGAATTGTACCGGAGATATAGTTAAAACTTCAAATCTCCGCCATGTACAATTCTGTAAGTCGCGATATATAATCGTGATTCTCTGCACAAATATTCGGAATATTTTCACATTATACCCTGGCCAAGGATTTTAGAGTATCACGAAGTGGATGCGTATATCTCGTACATGAGACTGACGGATCATCTCTGGATATATCACATGATATCGAGAGAATCAATCCACACCCAACAGACAGACGGAGGTTTGATCTAAAAAGATCGTTGACATGACTGTCGTCAAAGTGTGGAGGATAGCTCACACATCCACAATGGTATCTCAAGTCGAAAGACCACCATGCTACTCGACTCGAGAAGATTCCTATTAATGTAGTTGTACCCTCTATTAGGAATTTTTCGGTGAGTCATTCAGTATTTATCAAATAAATACCTACATGTCTATATGAGTCTCTCAAGACTCATGGTTCATTGGGACAAACCATCAGACCAAGTCTCTATATACGATATGTATTGGTCTCAACGGATTTTACTAATCGACCCGTGCCAGTAAATCTTGACCAGGAACTTTATTTGAGAATATATTTCTAATAGTGACACCTTCCAATGTCAATTCAAATAACGCGTTGTAACTACGTACTAAATATATATTCTCGGGTCTTTGTCTAATATACATATCACTAAAACCTTTTAGTTTCAACCTAATCTAAATTAGATCGAACATATATATATATATATATATATATATATATATATATATATATATATATATTAAGACAAGAGGTGTACCCTGAAATACGTAATATTATGGAGTAATGGTTCATATTCATGAATTGGTCATAAATATGATCCGGACTGACGGTCCGAGCACCAACCCTAACAGTGAGGTGTCTTCTTTGTCAAGAGATTTTCAATAGACTCACACAACTACTTTTTCCTAACTCATTGTTCCATGATTTCCTCATAGATTAACTTTCAAATTTTTTTCGTTTAGCTCTTCATAAGACATCTGCATAATGCATACTTCAAGATCTTGACAGGATACCTCAGTCTCTATATATGGTTCTGCCTCCGTCCATATTATAATATTCTTATGAGTCTCTTATTCCATGAGTCTTATTCAGTCATCATCTGGCAGTGTCCCAAGAGGTTTGTATCTTTGATTATTGGCTAGTTATCTTATTTGGTCTTCCAAACTTTTCACCTTGTTTGACTCTGAAAGAGGGCATCATATTTAGCTTCTTGTTTCTTGAACATGTTAATGATCATCTCATCCACGGATAGTTCTGGTTCTTGAGGAAATTCTTGGCCTGTTGTGGATAAAATGGATATAATTGTCCTGACATATGCATGACCTTCATTGTTATTAGGGGGTTTTTGGCGCGGCGGAAGCGCTGTTCGGGTGAAATCGTAATTTTAAAACTTTTGAAATTACCGAATAAATTATTCAATATCCAATATGAATAATTTATTCATATTTCACCTAAACATATTTATTCGATATCAAATAACGACATAAATAGCTAAGAAACGTCGTGAAACTTTTAGGAAAACGTTTTTCCGTAAAATGGCATAAAACGCGTTTTTGACCGAACCGACCACCCAATACATATGAGGGATGCCTAGGTCAGCCCTAATAGTATTAGGGTAGTTCATGGGCTGCCCGAACAGTGACCAATTCACTGTTTGGGCAGCCGTCACCCGGTTGGCTCAAAAGTCACCCGGTAACGCCGTTTTTCACCGTTTTCGTATATTTCAACTTCGAAATAATTTCTGGCAATTGTTCCAACACCCAAAACACATCCAATATATTTATATAACATATTTTTCATCACCATATGAACAGTATTTCCAGATCTGATCCAGAAGCAAAATATATCAATTTTTCATGCTTAAAATCCAATTTTCCAACATTAATCTAATTAATCTTAATACCAACCAAAGTCACCACAAATGAACCACTCAAGAAAAATTCTAGGCATTACAAGAGTGGTCATAACACTCTAGAATGGTAACTTATCATTAAATGACAAAATTGGATCAATATTACAATAATATCATCCAATACTACTTCACACATGCTCAAAATCTTCCAATCCATCCTCCAAATCCAAAAGCCCCAAATTTATTGAAAATAAGAAACCCTAGTATCTCACTAGATCATCAAGAAACAAGAAACATAATTTCTAAGCTTAGGGATTTGTAGAATTACTTTAATCCTATAATTCATTAGCTATTTTCTTTATTTTTCTTCCTTTTATTTCTTGAATCATCAAGTGAATTTGAGAGGTATTTGGAAGCGAAGGTTTTCGGCCAAGCAAGCCATTGAAGAAGAAAAGAAAACATTTTCCCTTTTAAAACAACATGACCGACTTTGGTTGGGGCAAAATGGTCAATTTGCAATTTAATCTAATTAAATATTATAAGCTTTAATTTGACAAATCAAATTTGCACACTTAAAGCTTAATAAAATCATGCCATTTGTAACCAATAATAATCAAATATTTTTTATAACAATTATGAAAAAGTATATCATTTAATTATTCAAATATTTAAAATTTAAATATTTAAATAATTAATTAATATAATTATAATTATAATTATAATTATTTATTTATTTTTATTTACATTAAATAACAAATACATAAATTAATGGCATGTGTCAAAGTCTCATTTGATAATTAATTAATTAATGTGTATCTAATCAAATTATGTATCAAATAGAAAAATACACAATAATTACGATTGACCAAAAATGTCCTTATGCATGTGTTTTCGTTTAACCATTTAAACGATCTGAATTAACTCATTTAATTCGGTGAAGTATTATGAATAATCTGTATTATTCATAACGTGTTGCCCAAGTGCTCAACAAGTACACTTCATATTGTGGGACTCTATAAGTTTAAGTTTATCCATCACGAAATCCAATTTCGTGTCCATAATTCACCCACTCATTAATTATGACGACCACGGATAATCTCGCTAAATTATGCAAGTCGAGGTCATTGCATACGTATAATCCCTCTGTCACATGCTATCCATATTATACTTGGGATATAGAAAAGAACGTCAAATTCTTATGGTATAATATAGTCGACTTTCAATGTTACGATCTCTAAATAACACTCGGAACTGATTTCCGAAGTTATACCACAGCCATGGATTTACTAGATCGCAAACATTTGCAGGATGCCTATGCCCTGTACACAAGACTGACATATTCTATCTTGATACGCACAGGATATCATGAGCATCAGTCCACACCCAACGAACAGACGGAGGTCTGATCTAAAAAGATCGGTGACGTGACTGCTATCAAAGTATGGATGATAACTCATATATCCACAGTGGTATCCTATTGTTCACTTAACTCGAGAAGATTCCTATTGACGTTGGTGTACCATCTATTAGGAAATCTTCAGTGAGTAGTTCAGTGTTTATCAAATAAACACCTATATGTCTATACGAGTCTCCCGAGACTTATGGTTCGAGATAAACCATCAGACCAAGTCACGATATACGACATGTACTGGTCTTAGTGGATTTTACTAACCGACCCGTGTTAGTAAATCTTGACCAGGAACTTTATTTAAGGACATACAACTTATAGTGACGTTTCACAATGTCAATTACAAACTACGCTGTAATTGCGCACTACATTGTAAATATTAGGGTCTTTGTCCAATATACACGTATCACTAAATCAGATTTAGTTTCAATCTAATCATAATTAGATATATAATCGCAATTAGATCGAATATGTGTATAAAAGACAATAGGTGCTATCATTAAATAAGTAATATTATGAAAAAAGAATTATTCGTATTTATAAATAGGACATAAATACGATCCGAATTGGCATTCTGAGCACCAACCCTAACAATTATGCCATGTAAAATTCTGATGGTTTTGTCACCTTGGATTGTAGTTGAACGTGCAAAGATCACTCAGGTGGTTACCCCCACATATCTCACATCGAATCATTGTGCTATGAATGGCTTGAGCATACATCGTGTTACTTCTCTCTAACATCCATTGATAATTGTTGGCTTGGACAACAGGCCTCAGAAAATCAGATTGTGTCTCACCGACATAGGGTGTAGCATCACATTTTATAACTCTTAATGGCTCAATTGCTTAATGGTACTCCATTTACTTCGACCACCTGAAATAAAAAAAAATAAAAGAAAGATTAAAAGAAAATGAGATGGGTGTTTAGCTAAGCAAGTAGATTGTTTTCCTAATATTAATAAATAAAAATAAAACAAGTCTCCGACAACGGTAACAAAAACTTATTCACGATTTTATACCACACACAAGTGCATGTATCGTTCAAGTAATATAGTGATTATCAGTCAGATGTCGAACCCACAAAGACTTAATATTTCTCCTAATAATACAAATACTAACATACTTAACTTAAACTAAAATATTAGTTGAGAAATGAGTGATTATTTTGAAATTAACTGAAAGTAAATAAATAGAAAACAATAATTTTGGAGATACTCTTTATATGCTAGAAGAACCTGGAGTTGTAACTTCATCTAAGTGTTGGACAATTATGACCCATAGCATCACTATTTGTACATAACATTGTGTTGTTGTACAAATTAACTATGTGACATAGGAAATTTCTCTTTTATCATTTGTAATTGGATTACCAATATACATAAATGATAAAAATCCATATGATTAGTTCCGGATTAATAAGATATGAGACAGTATTAATCCACTAAGGTTTAATCATTAAATTATCCATAGTCGTAGCATTATCGAGATTGAACATCGATAATGCGGAATAGACTAGTATTGCACTTGTGCGCGTTGTGGGAGCATAACGACATAGTTCTCATATATTTGGGTATTGGATACTCATGCAAGTGTAATAGGAGGTTGTGTTTAGCGATGGTACGGAAACAGCTTCGCTCTGGATAGACCCCTCGGAATTCTATTGGTACTATGACTATGTTTCTATGGAAGTTCGAATCAGGGTAGGTGTATTTGGTCTTAACCTGAGACTTACATCGCTAATACTTGCGACAATCAATATACTTTGGTTTTGGTCGTTCATGGCTTAACAGGTTCTGTGTACGCCTCTTCTGGGTATATTGAGAATCGTAGTGTATTGGGTGTGATGTCAAGATGGAAGTATCACTCCAGTCATATGGAGATGATGGTCACGTAGGATAAGGAACTGGTACTCTTATATGCTGCAACTATCGGGATAATATGACTAGGTCATGTTTATCCGATTATAGAGACTAGTTACCAGAGATCCGATATGTGTTTCATACGGGGCACACACAATTTTAACCCCAGACCTAGCACGTGACATCTGATACTGGATCGCTATACGCAATACTACGTATACTACGCCTGATACAGATTACATATTCCTTTAAGAATATTTCTGGAGAATTGGGAAGGCACGGTGCTTTGCTAGAAGCCAACCATGTCTTGTAAATCGGTAAAAACGTAGTACTAGGTACGTACGTATTCGGATAGTTCGACGACCGGATGTACTGCCAACATATCCAGGGATCTCATGGGTCGCTTCCAGAAGATTCACCGATGACATATGACTCGAACATAATTAATCTGGGATTAATTAGATGAGAGAGAAAATTAATTTAGGATTAATTGCGGAGATATTTTATCTGGGATAAAATTCTATTTATAAAGAGAGAACGATTAATTTGGAATTAATCGATAAAATAATATATTCGATATATTAAACGAAATTATATTTCTACGCGGAATTAAAATTAGATTTTAATTCCGACAAACGAGTTAATTTAGAATTAATTCGCTAGCGATGTGAATAGTAATTTTACTAGGCATTATTATTTAATTAAATTTGATTTAATTACGTCGCAACAGAAAATTCGTTAATTCTGAATTAGCGAACCCGAGCCAGGGATGTGTTGCGGGCCCACTTGGATTTTGAATCAAGTTGGGCCCACAAGTCACATCACATAGTCACTTTATGTTGATGGGTTTTGGTGTGTTGGTGATAACTTGTCCAACACACCAAATTTATGTAAGAAATGAATGACTTGATTTTTGAAATCAATTTACAACATTCATTCTCTCTCTTTTCTCACCATGGCCGAATGGCCTTCATCTTTTTTCTCTCAATTTGGCGTGAACCTAGTGTTCATGTTGAGTTATTTTTTGCTTCAAAAATCACAAGTGCTAACACACAATGAGTCATTCAAAGGTGATAGGGAAACCAACCCTTGAGCTTGGAATCAACTATCAAAGCTTGGAGCTTGAAGAACAACAAAAAGAAGGGCTTGGTCGAATTCAACAAGAAGCAGATTTTTGTTGTCAACGCATCCAAAAGCCGATCAAAATGAGTATTTTTCGCTACTTTACTTTGTTGTATTCACACATTTCATTGCTTAATTGATCTTGATTTGACCTAGAAAATCCAACATTGGTATCGGAGCGGTTATTAAGCATGAAATTGAATTTAGGGTAAAATTTCTGTAAATTTGATTTGAGCATGATTTAACCAAATTGTTTGTTTGAGCATGCTTGTATATGGATAACTTGGAGTTATATGTGATCAATTTGATAAAAATTAATTGGATTAATTTTCCCCAATTATTTTGGCTTGGCCAAATATGTGATATGCCCTAAGTCATGGTTTTTTTTGTTCTTTTGATTATTGGATGAGTTTAAAGACTTGGGACAAATTGATTAATGATTTAATTGGATTGAAGTCGAAATCGGTTTAAAAAACCCCAAAATGTCGTGAGCTGCAAAGCATGAAATGAGTTGATTTTGTTTCAATTGTGTTGGACATGAATTGAATAGAATAAAGCATGATTAATTGTGTAAATTGGTATTTTGGGAATGTTGATTTAAATAATTAATTATGGCTTATACACTTTAAATTGATTAAATTATGATATTTGGAATATTGGAATTTAATTAGTTGGGCTAAATTTGGAATTGGGCTAATAAAGTTGTATTTGGGCTTAATGGGCTTGGTTGGGCCAAGTGTTTAGGTTATTTGGTTGGATCCAATTGGGCTTAAAACCATTTCCATAAAGTCCAAATATGATTAAATGGGCCTTTAATATTTTAATTGGGCCTAATGGGCCTAAATTGATTTTTGGCAAATGGTGATTCCTTATTGGGCTTTGTTGCCAAAGCCCATGCCTTATAAATTAATTGAAAGCCCATTGGACTTTAATTAAATAGACATTGGGTGTTAATTGGGTAGAAGTAAGATTGTGCTAGCAAATGAGAGGAAATTGAGAGATTTGTTCTAGGAAAAAAATGTTTTAAATATCCATCCGCATATCATTATTAATTTATTTATCGCGCCTTATTATTCTTTTAGAATGCATGCTTAAGGGTGTATGATAAGACCTAATCAAAGATAATTAATTGGTTGCCAATTACGCGAAAAACCCTCAATAAATATTAAGCATTTTCCTTCCATTGAATGATTCATTCTCATGATCCAAGATTGGCACTGGTTTGTTGGCCAAAGTCAAGACATTTGTCCATCGCGGATGTGTTTGAATCATGAGGCTTTGTTCCATATCGCATGTCTTGTCCAAGTTGTGATTTTTTGGTCAAAGTCAAGATCATTTCTTAACCTTCGACATCGATTACGAAGCTTTCCAAAGTCAATGGGTCTCGCTTAACTGGGATCATTAAGCTTGTTGTGTCAAAGCCAAGGCTTAGTTGATTCAGAGGAAAAAGGTTAGGGAATATATTAGATATATTGGCATAAATTAGATATATGTTTCGGATTTGGATGTCCACCTATTGGACCTAGGAATTGGATGAGATCCAATTGATCTTAGAGATCTACCTAGTTAAATATCATACAGCTTGTTGGCCAAAGTCAAGGTTGTGTGTTATTTAACGGGATCCTAGTCCACTAGGAAACTAGGTTTCCCGAGTACTCAACAGAGGGTTAGAGGCTCGCCGAAAAATAGTGGGAGGCAAGTATTAAATTTGCAATTTCGTTTAGATACTTGTCAATTCTCGCTCATTTCAATTTTCGTCATTACATAAATATATTAGTTGGACTAATATTTAATTGTTGTTTTAACTTAAACAGTTGGACTGTATTCAAACTACTTCAAGTTATAGTTGATTATATAATTGGATTATAGTAATCAATATATTTGAATTTAACCAATCAAATTATAGTTGATTATATAGTTAGACTATAGTAATCATTATATTTAATTGTACCCGAAATCGTTGATTGCATAGTTGGACTATTGGAATCAAGATAACTGAAAGATTAGCATTTAAAACATAATACTGGGTGAAAATGTCTTTAAGCGGCTTCAATTTTCAGATTGGGAATAAAACATCAAGATAGTTCTAGGAACCGAGAAGTTACTCTATTTGATAGAGCAACCTCTCGGGCCTAAGCCCGGAGTTGAGCAAATAAGTAGAACATGATCTTTGGAAGATTCATGTAATGATAACTTTAGTGCTCAATTCATTATGCTTACCGTAATGACACTTTAATTCCGTCATCAAAATTAAGGATTAGATCCTTGTACCTTGATGATGAAATTAAAGATCTTCATAGAGTTATTCTTAAATTTTAGAAGTATAAATTGCAAAAGAAGCTCTTTTGCTCATATATGTCAGAGAGTACATCTATCGAGCACTAGGTGTCGCAGATGATTGCTGACATCAATCAGCTAGGTTAGCCGAGTATTACCTACGTGGTCGAGACTACCAAAGATTTGATCTTATAGTCTCTACCCGAAAGCTGGGACAGATTCATTATGAACCAAGAGTAAACTCTTGGAGAGTTGACGGCTATGCTCTAGGAGGCAGAGCCAGAGCTTCTAAAATGGGCAAAGGCAAAATCATCACAATCTTCTAGGAAGACAAATGACATATCCCAAGATGTCTGCCTAAACTATGGCAAACGGAGTCACTGGAAGTGTGACTGTCGTATGCACAAGGTAGACATGAAGGAAGTAAAGGCGGGGCAAGGCTCCGGCTTCAAGCATGTTTGTCATAAACAAGTTCACTACTAGTTTCGAAATTGGATTTTGATACTAGATGTTGTACATAAATATGTACTGATGTGCAGAATCTGCTGATGAGCAGGATACTGACTTCAGTTGAGATTGACTTGCGAGTCGGAAACGGGACGAGAGTCACTATTTTAACCGTAGAAACCTAAGTTTAGGAACTACCCTTTGGGCATGTACTTAAATTAGGAAACTGTTAAAATGTACCTAGTTTGACTAGATACATTATCTCTATATCTAAGTTTAACTCGTTGCGGGTATACCCTTATATTCTAGAACACTAAGTGTTTTATTTTATAAAGATGATATTGAGATAAACACATTAGATGTGAGTAACAGTATTTATATTTTGAATATAAATGAATCTGAAACATATAACATGACAAACAAATAGCTCAAACTGAACTAATCAGATGAGATTTATTTGTGGCATTGTTGTCTGGGACACATTAACAAGACTCGTATATCCACACTTTTGAAGAGTGGATACTAGGACAGATTTGATTCTAATTTAAATAATTTCTATGAATCTAGTTTATTAAGCAAAGTGCATAAAATACATTTTACTTGGTAAAAGAGTAAGTGCCACCGATCTGTTAGCCCTCGTTCATAGTGACATTAGTGGGCCCATATCTAGCTAGGCTAGAGGTGGATATGAATACTTCGTAACATTTACGGATGTGGCATCGTGTTATGGTTATGTGTATCTTATGAAACAACAAGTCAGAAACTTTTAGAGTTTCAACTCGAAGTAAATAGACAGACAGGTCGGCTAAAGTATTAAACTGTCACGGTTAGATCGTGGTGGAAAATACTTAAGCAATAAATTTCTCAATTACTTGAAAGAGTATAGTATTTTTTCAATATGGACTCCTCCCAGAACACCTCAATTGGACGGTGTGTCCGAACAGAGAAACCGAACTTTGTTGGACATGGTAAGGTTAATTATGAGTCGCTCTGAGCTACCATTTTCCTTCAAGGGATATGCATTAAACAGTGCAAAACTTATTTTGATTAAGGTTCCATAAAATCTATTTGACAGACATCATATTAGATATGAACAGGAAAGAAATCGGGTTTTCTCATTCCTGAAGATTTGGGAATGCTGGGCATATGTTTGGATGATACCAAACTAGAACCCAAATCAGATAAGTGCCTAATTTGTAGGTTATCATAGGGTAACCAAAGTATAGTACTTATACAACTCACAAGAGAACAATTTAATTGTTGCTCTCAATGCGGTTTTCCTAAGAGGAATACCTATATGCAGTGGTAAGTGGGAAGAAAATAAAACTCGATGAAAATCGGAGTAATACTGTTCTAGGCACCGATTCCTTAACGGAACACAAACAGTTCATCAGAGATGAAACTGTACCACAATCTTCGAATACACAAGAACCACGTAAGTCGGAGAGATTCAGAAAACAACCTGACAGGTATGGGTTTCTGTTCTCACCTCGTAAAGATGTCAATCTTATTGAGGAATATGAACTGGCTACGTATGAGGAAGTGATCCAAGGTATCGACTCCCTATTATGGAATTGTGCCATGAAGTCCGAAATGGATTCCATGTATATCAACCAAGTTTGGACACTGGTTGATGTACCAGAAGGAATTGTGCCTATTGGTACTATATAAGTCTTCAAGGAAGACATACATGGATGTCAACATACCAACGTATAAAGCTAGGCTTATAGCGAAAAGGTATCGTTATCAACATTGTGTCGATTACGATGAAACCTTTTACTCGTTGCCATGGATAAATCCATTTGGATAATGCTTACTAATGCTGCATGTTTCATTTATGAAATATGGCAGCTGAACGTCAAAATCGCTTTCCATAAACGGAAACCTTTTGGAGGATTTTTATAAACATCCTAACGGTTTTATCGTACCAAAACAAGCAAACAAGGTTTGCAAGTTAATTCGAACCATTTATGGATTGAAGCAAGCATTGCATTCTTGGAACTAGCGTTTTGATGTAATCATAATGGTATATGATTTAATTCAAAACGAAAATGATTCTTGTGTATATAAGAAGGTTAGTGGGAGCGCACTGACAATGATTGTCCTATATATAATGATGACATATCATTTCTTGGAAATGACATTCCCATAATACAATCGGTGAAAGCTTGACTTTCATGAAAATTCTCCGTAGAATACTTAGGAGAGACAACCTTTATTCTAGGAATAAGGATCTACTGGGATAGATCTAAAAGTTGTTGGCACTCTCCGAGAACTCGTACATTAAAATATATTTACGCGACCTGATGTCTCATATGATTTGAGCATATGGAGTCACAATCAGGTCAATCCAAGTGATGGTCACTGGATTGATGTTAAAAACATCCTTAAGTATCTTAGACGAACTAAGGATGCTTTCTTAAGCTATGGAGAAGGAGAACTTGAAGTGACTGGGTTCACTGCTGCAAGTTTCCTAACCGACAAAAATGACTATAAGTCGTAATAAGGGTACTATATAGTTTGAATAACGGAACAATGAGCTGGAAATCTTCCAAGCAAGATACTTTTGTCGAATAAACAAGAAAAACAGAATATTGCTGCAGCCGAGGCAGCAATAGAAGCGATTTGGATCTATAATAATCCTAATAAGATTAGGTGTATTTCTGTCAGCAGCTACGCTAGGCTACAACACATGCTAAAGAATTAATGGTCTCATCAACGATCCAAGTATGCACTTTAACTATTCATCTGATTCATTCGGATCATACATCGTGGCGATGTGATGATTGAATAAATCGCATCAGATGATAACTTTGCAAATCCGCTGACGAAAGCAGTTTCTCAGTAGAAAGTTTGAGCGAACCGTACATAGTTCAGGTGTATGACACTTGAGTGATTGGCTATAGGCCAAGTGGGAGATTGTTGGACAATTATGACTCATAGCATCACTATTTATACAGAACATGGTGTTGTTGTACAAATTAACTATGTGACAAAGGAAATTGCTCTTTTATCATTTGTAATTGGATTATCGGGATATATAAATGATAAAAGTCCATATGATTAGTTCCGGATTAATAAGATATGCGACAATATTAATCCACTAAGGTTTAATCATTAAAATATCCTTAGTCGTAGTATTATCGAGATTGGACATCGATAATACGGAATAGACTAGTATTGCACTTGTGCGCGTTGTGGGAGTATAACAACATAGTTCTCATATATTTGGGTATTGGATACTTATGCAAGTGTAATAGGAGGTTGTGTTTACCGATGGTACAGAAACAGCTTCGCTCTGGATAGACCCCTCAGAATTCCATTGGTAATATGACTATGTGTCTATGCAAGTCCGAATCAGGGTAGGTGTATTTGGTCTTAACCTGAGACTTACATCGCTAATACTTGCGACAATCAATATACTTTGGTTTTGGTCGTCCAGGGCTTTAACAGGTTTTGTGTACGCCTCTTATGGGTATATTGAGAATCGTAGTGTATTGGGTGTGATGTCAAGATGGAAGTATCACTCCAGTCATATGGAGATGATGGTCACGTAGGATAAGGAACTGATACTCTTATATGCTGCAGCTATCGGGATAATATGACTAGGTCATGTTTATCCGATTATAGAGACTAGTTACCAGAGATCTGATATGTGCTTCGTACGGGGCAGACACAATTCCAGCCCCAGGCCTAGCACGTGACATCTGATACTGGATCGCTATACGCAATACTACGTATACTACGCCTGATACAGATTACATATTCCTTTAAGAATATTTCTGGAGAATTGGGAAGACACGGTACTTTGCTAGAAGCCAACCATGTCTTGTAAATCGGTAAAAACGTAGTACTAGGTACGTACGTATTCGGATAGTCCGACGGCCGGATTTACTGCCAAAATATCCAGGGATCTCATGGGTCGCTTCCCGAAGATTCACTGATGACGTATGACTCGAACATAATTAATCTGGGATTAATTAGATGAGAGAGAAAATTAATCTAGGATTAATTGCGGAGATATTTTATTTGGGATAAAATTCTATTTATAGAGAGAGAATGAATAATTTAGAATTAATCGATAAAATAATATATTCGATATATTAAACGAAATTAGATTTCGACGCGGAATTAAAATTAGATTTTAATTCGGGCAAACAAGTTAATTTAGAATTAATTCGCTAGCGACGTGAATAGTAATTTTGCTAGACATAATTATTTAATTAAATTTGATTTAATTACGTCGCAATGGAAAATTCATTAATTCGGAATTAGGAAACCCGAGCCCGAGATGTGTTGCGGGCCCACTCGGATTTTGAATCAAGTGGGGCCCACAAGTCACATCATAACTCACATCACCTAGTCACTTTATGTTGATGGGTTTTGGTGGGTTGGTGATAACTTGTCCAACACACCAAATTTATGTAAGAAACGAATGACTAATACCAAATATTTGGTATATCATCACTTGATTTTTGAAATCAATTTACAACATTCATTCTCTCTCTTTTCTCACCATGGCCGAATAGCCTTCATCTTTTTCCTCTCAATTTGGCGTGAACCTAGGGTTCATGTTGAGTGATTTTTTGCTTCAAAAATCACAAGTGCTAGCACACAAGGAGTCATTCAAATGTGATAGGGAAACCAACCCTTGAGCTTGGAATCAACTATCAAAGCTTGGAGCTTGAAGATCAACAAAAAGAAGGGCTTGGCCGAATTCAACAAGGAGCAGATTTTTGTTGTCAACGCATCCAAAAGCCGATCAAAGTGAGTATTTTCTGCTTCTTTACTTTGTTGTATTCGCACATTTCGTTGCTTAATTGATCTTGGCTTGACTTAGAAAACCCAACACTAAGCACGCAAACAATGAGTTCATACACTTTTCATTCAATTGGGTTGTTACGAATTATTAACCTAGAATATTAAACTATGTACAAGCCTCTTTCAATGGTCAGATAGAAATATTCAACTTAAACCAATTAATTATATGTCTATATTAATTAATTTAACCAAATTCATTAAAAACAAGTTCTAATATTGGTTATGCATGCCCTGTATGTATATTTCTATCATGTAGGAAAATCTATTCAAAAGAACTAGATCATGTGTTATTATTCCCACAGTTATCCCAAATTTCCTCCGTCGAGTTCCTAAGGATTTACCAAGATTGTTTTATTGTTGGACAAACAAATAAAATATACATGAAAACACAGAGAATAATAAATAATCAATGACAATCCCAATAGAATAAAGATATACAAATTAATTAATAAACATACTTAAGATCCATTACAACCCTAGATTTAATGAATTAGCTACTCATAATATTTAATAAAAATAAACTAATCATTGTAACAAGCCAAGAACTCATAAAAGATAAAGTTAGAGAGAAAAAGAGAATAAAGAACTCTCGTTAGCAGTCTTCACTTTCAATCTCCATCACTAGTTGAAACACTCGTCATTTTCTTGCTCTATGCATTCTTCTATACTCAAAGACTATAAAATTATGTTATAAGGTATTTTTTTTAGGATTTGGGACAAATTTGTGCTTAAATAAAAGGTCCTGAGGGCTTTCATTTTTAAGAATATTTTAATTCTACTCAAATCAAGATTTTCGGGCATATTGATGCGTCAATGAACTCACATTGGCACATCAATGGAAGGCAGAGAGCAACGGCCAGGTTTCAGGTCTCATTGGCGCGCCAATGGGTTTTCTATTGGCGAGCCAATGAGAGAAAGATTACATCATATATCTTTAAACTCATTTTTAACTATGATAGAGTCTGATTCAGTCTTCGATATAAATTAAAAAGTTATAGATTATTGAGTCTTCTTTCCAATGTAATTTAAATCACCTCATTTGGATATCGTATGGATAGCCAAAATACCAAATTTTGCACAAATCAAAAGGTATTAGTGGAAAACACCGTAATTTGTCGACAGTTCAAACCCGTGCCTTTTCATATGTATCTCATCGTATAAAAACACAAAGAATTCCTCAAAATACTCTCCAAAAATGTAATAATGTTAGATCTCACACGTGTCCCATAAATGCACGTGCGGCTCATAATCTCTTGGACATAGTAAAACAGGTTCCATTATTAACTTTAAACCATTTTTTTTAAATTATAATTTGTTAGATTAATAAATAAAATAATAGTAAAAGAGAGTCTCATCATTTTGCCAGGAAAAAACGTCACATTGACGGTCCATTTTTTTGAATGTTCTTCACTTTAGCTCAACATAGTGATAGTAGTTAGTATAGTAAAAATTAATTGATATTTTCTAAAAAAAAAATTTATTAACTTTCTCAAATTTTAACTTACAGAAATTTGAGAAATGTAACTCATAATTATGTCATCTCATCAAAATTATTAATCAACCTAAAACGTAAGGGATGAACACTATAAATTAATCAAATCAACCCGAATCCACTCGATTTAAAATAATCGGATTTTCTAAGGTAAAAAAACCATCATAGGTTGGATATCGAGTTTGACCAACCCAAATTTATCATAAAATAAGTTATTTAAGAATCCACTCATATAATTTTAAAATCTTCATAGTTAATCCCAAATTTACTTATTATTTTAAAATTTTGACCCTTAAAATTTTAATCGAGATCAAATAGGCTCCAATCAATTTATCCGATTTGACCTACCAACCTGATCTGTAATAGATCTCCTCTTCATTTTTCAAATTAGGATTTTCACTTGACCCAACTCGACCTGTAAAATATAAAAAATAAACTAAAAAAATGAACTAAAATTTTAATAAAACTCTAATCGAAACTTTCACTCCCAAATTTCTCTTATGAAATCATGATATGTTAGCATCAAATTTTATTTTATTTATTTTTTAATTACAAAGTGTACATGCATTTCCCAAAAAAGTTTAGTTAATTCTTTCATCAAATGGCCATTTTCGATTTGAGAAGGCTATTTATTTTCCCTTCTCTTTTTAGCACAAGGTAGGTAAGGTCACTATTTAATTGATACGTAAACTGTGTGGGACCCATGAAACACCAATCACGATTTTCTATCAAAATCAACGGCTGAAATTATGTGGTCACAACTCTGGACCCCACGCGGAGTCAGAGAGGGATACTTGATTTTGGAAGATCACCCACGTTAATCAAATGTGGACAATAACATCTAGATCAACAATTTTTCAAAGTTTCTCAACTAAAGTACTAGCTTTTTAATTCACATAAATATATCCTAATTCAAATGTAGAGAAATACTTCTAGCTCACTACCACACCCTGCTCCGGTGGTGTGCATTTGGCACAATATGTGGATCCTAACATGGAACCCATAATAATTATATAATTTTTTTTATTTAAAATTTAAAATTATGAGCCTTATGTCGAGATTCATTTATTCTGTCAAATTGAATAGACATATCACCTCAACTTCAATTATGAGAGATAACTCATAGAATGATTTTTTTCATGTTAAATAAAGTGAGTTAGTATCATATTATATGTGAATAATTTAACCTCTCTGATTAACTAAATTATTCTTTAAAATGGAATGCAAATGTTGTAAATATCTAAATAAATGCATGACACATACCAAAATATAATCTATATATATTGCAGGTTGCACATTTCCACTATGAAATTTACTGGAGAATGATATTTTTAGAGGATGACACATGTAGTTTAGGATATACGTAAAAAAAAATGATGCACTTACACTTTAAAATAATATGAACATACTTATGAGATGATTACTAATCATCGATTTGCCCAAACCCAAGCTTGACCCTCCCATATATGCAGGGTTGGATCGGGCGAACCCGTTAACCCATTTTTTTTTTTTAACATTTAAATTAAATCAAAATTTTATCTTTTAAAATTTGTATTTAAATAACCTTTAAATTTCTAAAAAACTAAATAATTAAGGAAACTTCAAAAAAAAAATGAAGTGACGATATATTTTTAAAATCATTTATTTTTTAATTTTAAATTAAACAATCAGCCGAACCGAACTTTTTCTTAAAGCACAGGCTCCCCGGGCCTTTTCACCAACAGCGTGGTTTTGGTAATTTGGTCGTCTAAGGTTGGTCTTAGGCCTTTACCCTTTATGGACCTATGTGATACAAGTACAGAAACTATGAGTTATCTTCCGAAGAACACAAAACTACAGGGATCTAAATGTAATGTTGCATCCTATAAGTCTAAGTGTCTAACATCTCTATTATCCGACCGTACAACACCGTATCCCTCTATCTTACACAAAGATCTTCATGAGATCATATTGATACTCTGATTTAATTCATAATCTCTTTTGATATCAAGCAGAAGTCCAGAACCAGAGGGAAAAAAAATTAAATCCACGACCACGTAAGTTTCTTTTTGTATATCAATTGATCTTTTTCAATTATTTATATTAAATAAATAATATAAATATTTCATGAATTTATAAATTAAATTTTTTAAAATTATAAAATTCCCTGAATAGTCTCGTGACTTCGCCATGCATGCATGCATTCAAAAAAAAAAAAAAAGAGACCAAACCCTTATCTGAAAACAAACGATTTGTTTCCATTTTTCTGAAAATACTTGTTTTGCAAAGAAAAGACCACAAAATTTGAGCTAAATTTGGGAGAATCGTTATGAAGTGAAAGGGATTGATGATTGGAAAGGGAAACACAGAAGTAAAAGAAAGCAAAAGCTGTGTTTTAAAAATTAATCCAGCACCATTATTTTTTCAATTTTTTTTTGTAGTATTAACTATTAGCAAACAGGTGCCCCAAAAAACCCGGAAAATTGTTTTATAAAAACACAAAAAAAAAAAAAAGGAAAAAGAAAACAGAAACAGAACATAAGCAGAGCTGTTGCTAATACTACTAGAGAGCTATGTAGCTTTAGCTTTGATATCATACATTAATGGGCGCACAAAAAAAAAAAACACAAACTGCTAAACACAAAACCCAATAATTATTGTCTCTCTCTCTCTCTCTCCCCATTCACAGGCTGGATTGTCAATTTGTGTTACTGAATGGTTCGTTATCTTCCATTATTATGTTGTTGTAATTTTGCTCCATTTAATGCCCCTTTTTAGAAACACTCAAAAGAAACACACCTATAATTGTTATATCTGCACAACATAACCAACTATTTTTAATTTGTACAGTAGTTTTAATGATTTTTTATTACTCTACTCATTGAAATTTTCATATTTGCTCTGATGGGTCACTCAAAATTTTCAACTGGGGATTTGTCACAGATTTAATTTGAATTATTTTTAGTATTAAATTTTGACTAATTGATTGCACTAGTATAGTATCAATACTGTAAATAATTCTGGGTGCGCTTTTGTTTTTGCAGAGATTAAATAACATAGTTGTGTTGTATGTAGATTTGTAGTAGCAGCAGAGAAAGCACAACAGTAGCTTCTTGTTTCCTGGGCCTGCGCCGCCTGTGTTTGTTGCTCGTGCACTTCAAAATCCAGATCTCGAGAAGCTTCCATTTGGTTCAATTTTAAAGCTTCAACTTTACTTTCTCCGCCATTTAAGCTTTAATTATTTTACGCCTGCCACAGTGCCAACGTCTTGAAGTGCCTTTTTGTTGGGTTCAATTCAAAGCACTTTGAGGAGTTTTAGGTTTGATGGGGCTTGTTTTGTATGTGCTCAAAGTTGTGTGAAAATTGACCTTTGAGCCTTGATCTTAGGTGGGTCGGTGATTGATTTTTTTTTTTTTTTTGCTTATTTCTTTGCATGGAAACCAAGGTATTACTATTAGTCCTATGAACCTTGCTGATTGTTGCTTTGGTTTGTGTTTCATTATATTTGATTATTCTGTCATTCCCGGGTTTTAGGCTTATTTTTTATTGGGATTTATCTATAATGGTGGTTTAGAACATGCTAAACTAAGATTTGTCAACGTGTCATTGATCTTTTGAGAGTTAGAAGCTGGTTCCCCGTACTTACCCAAGTTCGTAAATTTTATATTCTGTTGAATTACTAGCTGTTAAGTATTATATATTTACATAATGTAGAGAGGAAAACTCGGTCCGTGAATTGAGGTCTTGGTGGATTATTTAAGGAGTTTGTGAGCTTCTTGTTTAGATGTATAAAGGAAGTGTTTGGGAGCAGAGGTGATTTTTGATGTGGAATTTTGGTCTCGAATACAAGACATGCTGAGCTCTGATGAGGGAGTATATGATGTGTTCTTCGACTCCACTGATTTTTTGTCATCCGAAGAATCAGTTGTGGCGGAAAAAGAATTGGGGTCTGGGAAATTAGAATATGATATTTGGATGAATGTGCCACAAAGTGTCAAGGAAAGACGCAACAATTTTTTATGTAAAATGGGTCTTGTTGAGTTTTTTCCGAAGAATGTTACTACTTTTAAAGACTCATCACCATTGATGGAGTTGGATAGGATTACTGAATGCAGTGGAGCTGTCTCAAGTTCTTTGACGGACAGCGAAGAGGAACATCTAGTTTGTTTTGAAAGAGAGACGGATAATGAGGCCAATTGTATGGTTGATGAATCGGAGCAAGATCAGATGAATGAACACAATGTGGCTTTTGATGGGGAGAGTACTGGACTTTCACAATCTGTTTATAAATGTGAAAACCATTTAGAAGAATACAAGGAAGTAAATAAGAAAACAGTGAAGAAATTATGGAAACGTATTGCAAGTATGAGGAAGCGAAATATAGAGATATCTGAGGTAAAAAAACCACATTCTGAAAAACCCAAAGCAAATAGAATAAAGGTGAAGCAGAACAAAAAGAGCTGCATGGAGTTCTCAGCCCTCTACATGAGTCAAGAAATTCGAGCTCATAAGGGCTACATTTGGACAATGAAGTTCAGCCCAGATGGCCGGTATCTGGCAAGTGGTGGTGAAGATGGAGTTGTAAGAATTTGGCGTGTCACATCAGTGGATGCCTCTAGCAAACCTTTCACTGATGAAGGAGCTTTTGGAAGCAATGCCAAAGAAGGCAAGACCAAGTTTGGGAAAAAGAAGCCAAGCCATGCGCCGGTTGTCATACCGGATAAGGTTTTTCAGATAGAAGAGTCACCCCTGCAAGAGTTTCATGGCCATGTGGGTGATGTTTTAGACATTGCTTGGTCCAATTCTAATGTAAGTTCTGCTTTTTCCCTTTTGTTGTACTTAATTTTATCATGTTTGGATATTTTCCATTTTGTTAGCTGTTGATGTAAAACTAATTGGAGTTTCTGGTTGCAGTACCTTCTTTCAAGCTCAACGGATAAAACAGTTCGTATGTGGCAAGTGGGTTACGATCACTGCCTAAATGTTTTCCGTCATAGTAACTATGGTAAATATGATAATATTTTCTTTTAATAACTATGGTAAATATGATAATAGTTTCTTTTCATTTGAATCTTCCCATAATCTTACAAAATTTAATTCCTTTTCTTTAATTGGAAACAGTGACATGCATCCATTTCAATCCCATTGATGACAATTACTTTATCAGCGGCTCAATAGATGGGAAAGTCCGGATTTGGGGAGTGTGTGAGAAACTGGTTGTTGATTGGACTGATGTACAGGATGTAATATCAGCAATATGTTACCATCCTGATGGAAAGGTATCGTCTGAGATCACAATCTGTTCTTAAATTTATACTCTAGTTGGTAAGATTGTTATTGAAGTGCTTTTGTTTATGCTTATGCTAAGCAGGGTTTCATAGTTGGTTCCATTACAGGCACTTGTCGCTTTTATGATGCATCAGGTACTTTTAAGTTGATTCTTTTACTGATTAATATCTGAATCTAAGTTGATTCTTTTTTCTTGAGGCATGCCTAAACTGCTTTTGTGACTATACAGGTAAAAATCTCCTACTAGAAGCAGAGGTACATTTCCACGACAGGAAGAAAACCTCTGGCAACAGAATTACTGGGATCCAGGTTTGCAGTCCAGTCTCTAACTGCCGTCAATATTAATCTTGTTCATTATTGACCTCCCACATCATCTGACATTGCAGTTTTCCCGAGATGTATATCGAAGAATTATGGTAACATCAGAAGATTCCAAACTTCGTATACTTGATGGAGTTGATGTCATTCATAAATTTAAAGGTAGATATTTGATATATAATATATTTTGATACATTTTTGCATCGATCATCAATTCAATTTTTAACCAGCTTACGCATAATTATATCGACTGGAACATTCCAATCGCCTTCTACATTAAGACAAAAACAAATTTTATAATGTTTTCAAGATTGCTTTTTCCATTAGACTCCAGAAAGCTGTATCATGAACCTTATAAATTATATTTTACTAGTCCTATCAAATCCACATGTACTATTAGAAGCTTCTTAGTGCCCACAAATTAAGGAAAAGAATGTGTTACTTCCTTTCTTTTCATTACAAAGTGATAAGAAAGTTGTATCTTCTTGAAGTTCTATGCATATCCATATCATTTACTAAAACTATTCAAAGTAGCCTTGGCATCTCACACATACATTGCATCTATAATTTGTTGATTTTAAGAAAAGAGGAATCAGCTTCATTAAATTACAAACCTTACTAGGTCGATCGCGCTTTCCCATTAAGCTTGACAGCTGTACTAGTTGCTTGTATTTAGTTAGTACTTAGTAGTCATCTTCATGAATGGAGCTGTCAATCTTGGTTTTCTAGTAATACTTTTTTTTTTTATTACAAGCATTTTGCACATACAGTGAATTTAGGCACATTTGACAAGGTTTTTAATCTTTATTATTGTATGTTCACATTAGCTGAAGTTAAATAAATATAATTTACTACATGGGCATCATGGAGCTTTTTATATTATTTATTATTAGAGCAATATGTTGCTGTCTTCCTGAAGCAATTATTTATTAATGCAGGTCTTCCAAAGTCGGGGAGCCAAATGTCTGCTTCATTTGCCACAACAGGGAAACACATATTCTCAGTTGGAGATGATTGTCGTGTTTATGTCTGGAACTATGATGGATTATGCTTTCCATCATCGAAACATAAAAAATCTGTCCGTTCGTGTGAGCATTTCTTTTCTGAAGGTGTGTCTGTTGCAATACAATGGTCAGGCATGGGAACAGAACAGAAGAGTCGATGTCATAGTAGTCTCCAGGATTGCTCACAAAGACCGGACAATTTAGAGAACGCATCCTGGATCAGAGATTCGGAACGTTTTTCTCTCGGTAGTTGGTTCTCCAATGACGGTCCATGTAGGGGCTCTGCAACGTGGCCTGCGGAGAAACTTCCTGTATGGGATATAACAATCAACAGTGATGAATACGACCAAGATCATCGACAGCAACAGTGCTTGAACAATGTCAATGATCTCAAAGCCATTTCCGAAACATGGGGTCTCATAATCGTGACAGCTGGAGTTGATGGTATGATCAAGACATTCCACAACTATGGATTGCCAATTAGGCTCTAGGAGCTGGCACAGATCACTAATCAGAAATGATGTGCAAGTAGAATCAGTAGCAAGACTTGGATGGCATGAAGCTGCAGAAAAAAAATTGCACATGTGCCTGCATTCATGTTCTTTATATTTAAGCCTTTTTTTTTTTTTTATTATCTCACTGTATGTATGTAGGTTGCTCACAATTTTCAGTAGGTCAAGTCTCTGACATGTTTTGTAATACTTACTTTTGACAGTTCTTCATGTCATCAGGCTTTAGTGGTTCAGCTCATTGAGGTGGGTTATCTGTTTTGTTTTTTTTTTCTTGTGAATAAGTTTATATATAGGGTCATCAAGGGGCGTGGCTTTGTGGTGTAGGATTCAGGATCTGACCTTCAGGTCTCGGTTCGAATTTAGGGAGTGCGTTTCTTATAAGAGTGTAGGACAATCGAGATTTTTAACTGTTCTGTTTAAACTCGGAAGGGGTGGTTTGACGGTACCAACGATTCAAAAAAAAAAAAAAGTTTATATATAGGACAACAAAAAGAGTATAGCATATATAACACACTTATAAACTTATTATAATTCATTGATATTTAAAATTAGAAGTATGATCAAGTGTGTCAAAGAAAATCAACCTAAATGTATTAAAGAGTTCCATGATAAAATATGAGGTATCTTGTACCAAACCCTACAATGATTATTATTATTTTTTTTTGGCTCTCTCTCTTGTTCTTATAATCGAGTTACAATCCTACATTTCTTCTCATTTCATTTAATCAGAAATATTAGTTGTCTAAATTTAATTGGTGGAACATAAAATGAAGCACAATTGATAAGACAAAAAATTTGGACTCCGGACTCCTATCTGTTGATATGTATTCCTTGATATGCTTAAAAAGTTGAGATACATATATATATTTTTTTAATCTCAAAATGGCAAATGATATATCACCAATTATTGGTTGCCATCCGTTAGATAACTGTTAAGTTTTTATATTATCATTAATGATGTAATTTCACACTAATGGATGAATGAGCCATCTCGGTTGGATACAAACAATGTCAGTCCTAATATCATCGAGACCCAATATTGAGACCCTTATTCCTACCTATAGTATAATATTCTAATAAAAAAATTAACATCTTTAGTCATTAATTATTTAGAGGTTATAATTAAAAATTTTGGAGACCATAAGCAGGCGCGTAACTCGCCTATAATAATAATAATAATAATAATAATAATAATAATAATATAATAATAATAATAATATAATAATAATAATAATAATAATAATATAATAATAATAATAATTTAATAAAACTAATAAAAATAATAATCATTAGTAATTAATATTAATTATATCAATGTTATTATTATTATGATATTACTATTTTGATATTACTGTTTTCTTATTATATAATAATGTAATAGTAACAAGAAAATGATTAATTATAAAATAATAATTTTATAATAAATCATTATTAATTAAATATATAATTATTAATTATTACTTAATATTTAGTTTATAAATTTATTGTAAAAAGATATTTTTACGGAATAAGTTTTATTTTTTCCATTTTCAAGATTATTTTGAAAATAATACCGAACACATTTTTGAATTTTGAAAATAAATTTAAAAATAGCATTTTCATTCTCATTTTTGTTTCATAAAAATACCAATTGAAAAACAATATCAAATGACCCGAAATTCTCATTTCACAATTATCTAGCCATTGATATAGATTCACTTCTACATGGATTATAGAATAAAGATATGCTAATAAAGTCAGAATATAATTTTTTTTATCCCAAATGACATATAACCAATTATTGGTTGCCATCCATTAGATAACAATTGATTTTTTTATATGATCATCAATGATGTAATTTAGCATCACCAATGAATGAATTAGTGAGGCACATTAGTTAGTTATAAACTTTATAGGTTAAGTTTGGAAGCATATAATTACTTGTTTATTTTAGGGTTGTTTGGTGGTGTATGGTTTAAAATCTGGTTTTTAGGTCATCGGTTCGAATTCAG
>SKCR01045096.1:0-75737 GCA_019454045.1 Zanthoxylum bungeanum
GATTCATTCCCAAAGTTATCTGAGTTGATAGTGATGTGCTTTGACCCATGGGCTTCATTCCCGAACCATGCGGGGTGTGAGATGTTTCGATCTCTGGGCTTTATTCCCAAACTGTGCTGATTTGATGGCGAGGTGCTTTGACCATTGGGGTTCATCCCTGCGAGATTCTTCGATCTTTAGGATTTATTCCCGAACTGAGTTGAGTTGATGGCGAAGTGCTTCGACCCCTGGGATTCATCCTGCGAGATGCTTCGATCTCTAGGATTTATTCCTGAACTGAGTTGATTTGATGGCAAGGTGCTTCGATCCCTGTGACTTTTCGATCCACAAGGGATTTTTTTTTCATGATGATAAGGTGCTTCGACCTATGGGTTTCATTCCCAAACTGTTGATAATGTGGGCCTCGACCTTGGGATTCATTCCTAAAATGTTGATAATGGTGGTGGGGCACTTCGCCCCCTGCTCGTCCTCATTCCCGAGGAGTTGATTGTCTCATTCCCGAGGTTTCTCTCCATTCCCAGAGTTGTTCTCCATTCCGGAGACAAGCCCCATCAAAGTGGGGCGATTGTAGACACTGTATTTTTACATAAGCCCGATAATGAGCCTCGTATGGAGGCACTACCTGACTGTGACAACCCTATCAAAGTCATGCATGCATTTTTACTTATCTGGCTCGTCGGCCATTACCGGTTGCCTGTTGTTTTGCTGCTTCTGCGAGATGCTTCGATCTTTGGGATTCATTCCCGAACTGATGGCGAGGCACTTCGACCTCTGGGATTCATTCCTACGAGATGCTTCGATCTCTGAGATTTACTCCTGAACTAAGTTGATTTGAGTTGCTTCGACCTTGGGATTCATCCTGCGAGATGCTTCAATCTCTAGGATTTATCCCTGAACTAAGTTGATTTGATGGCGAGGTGCTTCGACCCATGGGATTCATCCCTGCGAGATGCTTCGATCTCTGGGATTTATTCCCGAACTAAGTTGATTTGAGGTGCTTCGACCCCTAGGATTCATCCCTGTGAGATGCTTCGATCTCTAGGATTTATCCCTGAACTAAGTTGATTTGATGGCGAGGTGCTTCGACGCTTGGGATTTATCCCTGCAAGATGCTTCGATCTCTAGGATTTATCCCGAACTGAGTTGATTTGATGGCGAGGTGCTTCGACCCTTGGGATTCATCCCTACGAGATGCTTCGATCTCTAGGATTTATTCCCGAACTCAGTTGATTTGATGGCGATGTGCTTCGATTCCTTGGATTCATCCCTGTGAGATGCTTCGATCTCTAGGATTTATTCCCGAACTGAGTTGATTTGATGGCGAGGTTCTTCGACCCCTGGGATTCATCCATGCGAGATGCTTTGATCTCTAGGATTTATTCCCGAATTGAGTAGATTTGATGGCGATGTTGTGATTTGACCCCTGGGATTCATCCCTACGAGATGCTTCAATCTCTAGGATTTATTCCCGAAATGATTTGAGTTGATGGCTAGGTGCTTCGACCCTTGGATTTATTCCTGAACCATCGGGTGTGAGATGCTTCGATCTATGGGCTTCATTCCCGAACTGAGTTGAGTTGATGGCGATATGCTTCAACCCCTGGGATTCATTTCCGAACCATCGGGTGTGGGATGCTTCGATCTCTGAGATTCATTCCCAAAGTTATTCTGAGTTGATAGTGATGTGCTTTGACCCATGGGCTTCATTCCCGAACCATGCGGGGTGTGAGATGTTTCGATCTCTGGGCTTTATTCCCAAACTGTGCTGATTGATGGCGAGGTGCTTTGACCATTGGGGTTCATCCCTGCGAGATTCTTCGATCTTTAGGATTTATTCCCGAACTGAGTTGAGTTGATGGCGAGGTGCTTCGACCCCTGGGATTCATCCCTGCGAGATGCTTCGATCTCTAGGATTTATTCCTGAACTGAGTTGATTTGATGGCAAGGTGCTTCGATCCCTGTGACTTTTCGATCCACTGGGGAGTTTTTTTTCATGATGATGAGGTGCTTCGACCTATGGGTTTCATTCCCAAACTGTTGATAATGTGGGCCTCGACCTTGGGATTCATTCCTAAAATGTTGATAATGGTGGTGGGGCACTTCGCCCCCTGCTCGTCCTCATTCCCGAGGAGTTGATTGTCCTCATTCCCGAGGTTTCTCTCCATTCCCAGAGTTGTTCTCCATTCCCGGAGTGCCATTCCCGGCTTGCTCGTCCTCATTCATGAGGAGTTGCTCGTCCTTATTCCCGAGGTTATTCTCCATTCCCGGAGTGCCATTCCCGGCTTGCTCATCCTCATTCCCGAGGATTTTCTCATCCTTATTCCCGATGTTGTTCTCCATTCCTGGAGTTTTTTGCCATTCCCGGCTTGCTCGTCCTCATTCCCGATGAGTGCTTGTCTTTAGCGCTTTTTTTTTTCTTCAAAGCCTGCGAACACAAAATAAAAATGGTGTGTATGCGACGTGTATGCATGTATGCATGGATGCATTCCCTATTCTGATGGGTTTTCTTTGTCCTATTAGCTTGATGTCATCTTTGGTTAGACATTCCTTGCACTAGAGGGTTTTCTTCGCCTCTTTAGAAATATTTCTGGCCTTTGGTGCCCCTTGGCCTGCTTATAGATCAACTACTTAAAGATCAATCGTTTCTAAGATTTCACCCTAAAGCAAACAATTTCATCATTGGACTTATACTTAACTATTAAGGACTAAAAACAAACATTTTTTTTTCTGACTGAAGGCCCCCATTGGTCTTTCTACTATAGCTGTAAACTTTTATGTTCTCACTGTGCGGGGTACTCTCAGATTGGCCCCAGCGTTGGTCAAAGCTTGTAGTTGCTCGGTAATTTTGGTGATGTTGGACACTTTCACTGCCTGACGCATCAATGATTGGTAACCTCTTCTTGACAAGACTTCCTTCTTTTCTAACCCAATGGATGTCTATGATGGCTTTTAAGACAATGGGTTAGCATGATGCATCTATGCATGAGATGCATGCGATTATCAAAACAGCATATACCCTTCCGAACTTATTCCTCCCACACTCGTGGTAAGTCTATTTATGTCCTAGGTATGGTTTATTTTATGCACCAATGTGGGGTACACAAAATCGTTCTCTCCTACACTACATGGGTGAACCTTGGCTACCTCAGTCCATTTTCATCAGTAACAGACAAAGACCGCCCATTTACATGACTGACTAAGCTTATTATGGGGATCGTGCCATTGTCTAGAAATGACGAATTGGGCCGTCGGTAATCACGGTTGTGGCGGGGATGGACTTGGAGATATTTTCAAAAGTATACAAATATTTCGTAACAAGGCGTATCCTTCCTGGATGAAAGCCAGTGCAGATATCAAACTCATGTGTTTGGCATATTCGGATCATGTTTGGACCTTCTAAGCCCATCAAGGTTTTCATACAAGTTGGCCCATTATCATTTTAAAGCGTTCAATCAGATTATCGCGAGGTGAAAACTTGTCCCAGTTGAAAAGACCCAACAGGTTTACACTTTTGCGATAAGGTGGCTAAATAACTTCAAATGATAGGGGGCCCAAACACAAGGTGACCCATCGTCACTTTGAAAACTTTCGGCCCAACCATCATAAAATACAAACTCGTCCCAGTTTAAGTGGCCCAACAAGTTCGTATCTTATGATGAGAAGTCCAAATGGATCCAAATGATAATGAGCCCAAATACAAGCATATGGGTAACTTCCATAGGACATATAACTATGGTTCGCATATGGGCTTATGAGGGTATGGATAAGGTTCTTATCGGTGAAGGGTTGCTCATAACTAGGTCTCCCCACTCAAGGTTTTGAGCGACCAAGTTAGCGCGCCTTTTTTATACCCTAGGGTACGTGCCAACGAGTGATGGTTATCATCAAATAATGATCTGCCGCCTTGAGTGAAAGCGACTTCACGATACATGACGCCATCGGGGTAGAAGGGTATGCAAAATATATGAGACTTGGGTAACCAAAACCAAAGCCACAGACACTTCAAGACATTGTTTCGGGGCCGATTCTCTATCCCCAGTGGAGTCGCCATCTGTAGGAGCGAAGTAGAATTTACCGCTATGCCTATGATGCTCGGCGACCACGACACTGTTGGGCTCGCATCCCATAGAGAGTACGAAGTATCCCATATGGGACTAAACTAGAGAATAAAGGAGTCACCACCCAGTGTGAACTGTGAAAAAATTTAAGGCCGTACTCACCGCTCGCAAGGGAAGACCTCAAACCGTTGGGTTCAGAATGGTCCCTTACTTATGCCAGTATAATGGACGAGTTCACACAATGGTATAGCTAAGTCTTATGCAGTTCATGCAAGATAATTCAAATAAACACACAAATTTACACACCTATAAACATTAATATAAATAAAAGCAAATTAAATTAAGAAATACAAGATACGATAACAAGAATCATAATAATCAAAAGCAAATAAATCGTCAATAAATAAATATTAAACAAAAAGGGGGGGTCAATAGTGCATATATGAGTATTTCCTGAGTGGTACGTGGAGTTGTATCCCAAGTACAGACCGCACTACCGTCCATTCGGATTCAACTACGGAATTTACGTCTGGGTTTTCATCCGATATACCGCAAGGGATAATAACACACATAACCATCAATGTAATGTAAACGGTCACAAAAAAGGCGAAATAATAAAATAACAATAAAAGTAAATAGACAAAAAAGCTAAATAGAAAAAATAAATGCGGAATAATAAAATACCGATGAAAGTAAATAAATAAATAATAAGATAAATAACACTAAATGGATAAAAAAATAAATAATAAATTGCCGAAGAAGAAAAAATAATGTGACCAGAAATTTGGCCGTCTTTAATGTAGGACTTCGCATACCCGGCTGGACGTATTTCACGTCCAGCCAGACATGCAGCGTCCGGAACTATAAAATAAATATAGTAAAGGGCGCCCTCAGGTCTTACATTTCAAGTTGCTTTCTCGGAAGTGCGTTATGCCATCGCCAGAAGGATTGAAGCTGGTTCGATGTTTGCTGCTTCTGGTTCACTGTTTCACTCGCTGTTTTGTTGTTTTCTGCTTGTTGTTTGCTATTTGGTGTTTGCTGTTTCTATTGTTTCAGTCCACGGGTTTCATTGTTTTTTGGGTTGCTGTTTCTCTGTTTTGGGCTGCTGTTTTTCTGGTTGTTTTGGGTTGGTGTTTGGTGATTTTGGGCTGCTGTTTTTTCTATTTTTGGCTGTTGTTTTGGTTATTTTTAGGCTGCTGGTTTTATTGTTTTTTGGGGCTGTTCTCTTCTATTTTTTTATGGTTTCCTCACTATTTTTGGGCTGGTTGTTTTTGTTATATTTTGGGACTGTTTTCTTTTATTTTTTCGGTGGTGGACTGCCGGTATGCTTCGCTGATGGTTGGTTGGTGTTTTCGGTTTGGTTTTGTTATTGTTTGTTCGGTAGAGGGCTGCTGTTTTTGGCTTGGTTTTGTTGTTGTTTGTTCGGTGGAGGGCTGCTGTTTTTGGCTTGGTTTTGTTGTTGTTTGTTCGGTGGAGGGCTGCTCAAGATGAAGAGAAGAAGGTAGCCTAGGTTTTTTTTTTTAAGATTGTCGTCCAAGTCAAGATAGAGAGTCCATTCTTTGTGTTGATTTGGTGTCCCTTTTATAATGTTTTCAAAGGATCTCCAAATAGGGAAATAAATCACATTGATTTGGGGAATATATTATTTTGGGATACAATCTCATATATTTGGTGATGAGAGTATCCCAAATCTTGTTAAATTGGATGGGATCCCCAAAATCTCACTAAATTGGAAAGTGTTGATGATGGGATTTTGGCATGTGAATTTCATGGGATTTCAAATCTTGTTAAATTGGAAAGTGTTGATGAGGGAATTTGCACATGTGAATTGCATGAGATTTTCTTCTTTTGGGCGTGCATTGTATCTTTTTGGGCCTTGGGCATGTGGATGCAAGGGTATTGTGTGGTGTTTGGCGTGTGGATGGATTTGGGCCGAGGCTGAGGTTTGAAACAAAAACTGACTAAGTGAATATGAGGCTGGCTAGTGAGTCCGAGTCCGATGAGGGGCTAATTTTGGAGGTTTTCTTTCCTTCCGGCATTCGTTTCCCACAACTTTCGCAACTTTTCAGGTAGTGCCTCCATACGAGGCTCATCATCGGGATTATGCAAAAATACAGTGTCTACAAGATCACTAATAATCCACTAGTATTAATAAAGATATGTTTTTAGCCGAGCATAATCTTAATACATTAAGTGAGATAGAAACCTTACATTTTTAAATAGTGAGTGAGAGAGGGGTATATTTACAATATATCCTGCGATCTCCATTGTTATCCAGAAACATGAGATTCAAAAGGTGCCTCGAGACGGGTTTGCTTTCGTCCCCTTACGGATGGTGTCCATTTTGGGTCAATATCAAGTTTGGATTCCGTGAGGATAGGGACTCTAGATGTATCTGGTGATTTGACCTGCCATACAACGACACTTCACTAGTTAAGTCCAAGGGTTTCGAAATAATGGGTCACACTCACAAAGGAATGATTAAGTTGTTAATCAAAGATTCCTTGATCAAAATGATTGATTGATATAGGAATAAGAGTTATTTCAGATATATTAATCAACTTAGAATGTCTCAATCTATCATGCGAATACTTGACCTACCCTACATCGACACTTATTTGTGGGATGATAGATAACCATGGCATAATAATTCTTTTAGGTTTCTAATTTATTATACATTGATCATGCATCATGTTTAATTTTATGCCTTAATGTTTGAAAATTTTAACATGCGATGAATGAATGTTGAATGCGCGTTTATTATTTTTCAGCCATGGCATCTGTAATTATCTCAATTCTCAAACAACAAGTAAAATTAACTGGGAAAACTATGTTAAATGGAAAAGTGACATGAATGCTATTTTGGTATGTGAAGACCTTAAGTTTGTCCTAATGGAGTAATGTCCTCCTGAGCCAGCACCAAATACTGGCAGAGCTGCAGGTAATGCCTATAATAACTGGATTAAGGCCGATGGGAAAGCCCATGGCTATTTGATAGCATCCATGTCTGAGGTTCTTGCTGCACATCATGAGCCTATGTCGACAACATCATTGATTATACAGTCTTTACAGAACATGTTTGGGTAGCCTTAAGATCGACAACAACATAAGGCAATAGTCTCTGTTTTGACCGCTAGAATAAATGAAGATACATCAGTCCGAGACTATGTGTTAAGGATGATGTCTCATCTTAATATGGCTGAAACCCATGGAGCACGTATTAATGTGCAAAGCCGGGTGACAATGATCATGGAAACACTTCCAAAGAGTTTCCTGCAGTTTAAAAGCAAATGTTCCATGAATAAGTTGACTTTTACGTTGACTGAACTACTAAATGAGCTCACCAATTACGAGTCCGTCATGATGGGTCCTTGTAGGTCCAATGTTAAGGCAAATATTGCCGAATCTTCTAAATCTGCAAAGAAAAAGAAGAAAGACAATTGGAAGGCTAAGGCAAAACCAATGAAAAATAAAAACAACAAAGGCTCTAAAGGTGCCAATGCAAAAGGAAAATGTTTCCATTGTGAACAACAAGGGCATTGGAAAAGGAATTGTCTGAAATACCTAGCTGAGCTTAAAGAGAATAAGAATACAGGTAAATACGATTTACTTGTCATTGAGTCTCTTTGAGTGGAATATGATAAATCCGCTTGGATTGTTGATTTTGGTGCCACTAACCATGTTTGTTGTTCTTTGCAGCTACTTGATTCATGGAAGGACCCTACTGAAGGTAGCTTTACCATGAGAGTTGGGACAATGGATGTTGTTTCAGCTAGAGCAGTGGGAGTTTCCAATTTGAATTTTAAAAAAAGTTATTTTTTGTTTGAATGGTGTGCTTTATATTCTTGATTTTCGCAGGAATTTAATTTCTGTAACAAAACTCATGGAATGTGGTTTTTCTGTTTCATTTGATAATAAATAAGTTATTATTAGTAGAAATGGATTAACAATTTGCACATGAAACTCCGAGAATAATTTATATGTGTTAAGGCCGTTAACACATGAATCACTGTTTAATACTGAAATATTTAAGATTGAAATATCTAAAACTAAACGGCAAAAGATTTCTCAAGATGATACCTATCTATGGCACCTTAGACTTGGTCACATTAACCTTGACCGGATAGATAGACTAATTAAGAATGGAGTTTTAAATCAGTTAAAACTTGGTACTTTACCTGCCTGCGAATCTTGTTTAGAAAGCAAAATGACTAAGAGACCTTTTACTGGAAAATGGATGAGAGCCAAAGAAACACTTGAGCTAATTCATTCGGACGTTTTCAGACCGATGAATGTAAGAACCTGAGGCGGTTATGAATATTTCATCATTTTTATTGATGATTATTCGAGATATGAGTATGTTTACCTAATGCAGCACAAGTCAGATACATTTGAAAAGTTCAAAGAGTATCGTGCTGAGGTTGAGAACTAGTTAGGTAAAAGCATCAAAATTCTGCGATCAGATCGTGGATGAGAATACCTTGATAGAGATTTCGAGGAATTCTTAGTTGAGCATGAAATTATTTCACAGCTTACAGCACCTAGAACACCACAATAAAATGGTGTTGCAGAAAGGAGAAATCGAACCCAACTAGACATGATAAAATCAATGTTTAGTTATAGCACTCTACCTAGTTCATTCTGAGGGTATGAATTGGAAACAACAATGTAAATCCTAAATGTAGTTCCTTCTAAGTCTGTTCCTAAGACTCCCTTAGAGTTTTGGAATGGTCGTAAAGCTAGTTTGCGACATTTTCGCATATGGAGGTGTACAACACATGTGCTAAAGAACAAGACTACTAAGTTGGAACCACGTTCATATGTATGTCTATTTGTAGACTATCCTAAGGAAACTAGGGGTGGATTCTTTTATAGTCTAGAAGATAATAAAGTATTTGTGTCGACAAATGCTACATTTATTGAGGAAGACTATATGAGAGAGTTTAAACCTCGAAGTAAAATGTTACTTGAGGAGTTACTTACTGGTATGACCAGTACACCATTGTCAAATATTGACAAAGACATAACACCTTCTACATCTGAGAGTCAGATGCAAGTTTATCAGGATACCATACCACCTAGACATAGTGAGAGGGTTGTAAGACAACCTGAACGCTATCTAGGAAATGGAGAGGTGCAAGTTGTTGTATCTTGTGATTGTATAGATGATCCATTGACCTATCGTAATGTAATGGAAGATACTGATAAAGAGGAATGGCTCAAAGCCATGAACCTTGAGATGAAGTCTATGTACTCTATCTTAGTCTGGAAACTTGTAGACCAACCTGATGGAGTAAAACCCATAGGTTACAAGTGGATCTACAAGAGAAAAAGAGGAACATATGGGAAAGTACAGACTTTCAAGGCTAGGCTAGTGGCAAAGGGTTATACCCAGAAAGAATGAGTTGACTATCAATAGACTTTCTCGCCAGTAGCCATGCTTAAATCCATCAAGATTCTTCTTTCTATTGCCTCATATTATGACTATGAGATTTGGCAAATGGACGTCAAGACTGCATTCTTGAATGGCAATCTTGATGATAGTATTTATATGATACAACCAGAGGGGTTTATAACCCAGGTCATGAGCAAAAGGTTTGCAAGTTGCAAATGTCCATTTATGGACTTAAGCAAGCATCTAGATCTTAGAACATAAGGTTTGATACTAAGATCAAATCTTATAACTTTGAGCAGAACATCAATGAGCCTTGTGTCTACAAGTGCATCATTGATGGTAATGTGGTTTTCCTTGTGTTATACGTTGATAATATTTTACTCATTAGGAATGATGTAAGATATTATCGGACGTCAAAATCTGGCTAGCTAACCAATTCCAAATGATAGATTTGGGATAAGCAAGTTATGTACTTAGGATCCAGATTATTCGGGATCGCAAGAAACGACTGTTAGCAATGTCTCAAGCAACCTATATCGACAAGATTCTTGTGCGATTTGGTATATATAATTCCAAGAAAGGTAATTTACCGTTCATGCATGTAATTCATTTATCTAAGGAACAATCTCCTAAGATACCTCAATGAGTTGAGGAGATGAGACATATTTCATATGCTTCAGCAGTTGGAAGTCTTATATATGCTATGTTATGCACAAGACCGGACATCTGTTTTGCAGTGGGAGTAGTCAGTAGGTTTCAATCCAACCTAGGATTAGATCATTGGGTAGCAGTGAAACATATTCTCAAGTATCTTAGGAGAATGAGAAATTATATGCTTGTATATTCTAGTCAAGATATGATCTTGAGAGGATATATAAACTCTGATTTTTAGACGAATGTAGATTCTAGGAAATCAATATCTGGATCAGTGTTCACCCTAGGTGGTAGGGCTATAGTATGTAGGAACATTAAACAATCTTGTATTGCTGACTCTACCATAGAGGCTGAATATGTAGCAACTTGTGAAGCAGCTAAAGAAGCAGTCTGGCTCCGTAAGTTCTTGACAGATCTGGAAGTTGTTCCAGATATGGATAAACCACTCACACTTTATTGTGATAATAGTGGTGCAGTGGCGAATTCTAAAGAACTAAAAAGCCACAAGCAGGGTAAGCATATTGAGAGAAAATATCACCTTATCAGGGAGATAGTGCAGAGATGAGATGTCGATGTCACGTAGATTCCATCCGCAGACAACCTGGCTGATCCGTTTACAAAGACTTTATCGGCAAAAGTTTTTGAAGGTCACCTAAAGGATTTATGATTACATGACATGTCCTATTTTCTTTAGTCCAATTGGGAGATTGTTGGGATATATGCCCTAGTGTTTCATGTACTGTAAACGGAATTGATTATTGTAATATTAAACGCATTATTCTTTTATCAAAGTTGTTTGATTTATGTCTCATATTATCCAATTGTCTTGTTTACCTTGATAACTTTTGTACCTTCAGACTTAGTGTATGTTTGATACACATGAGGATTTAAGTCTGAAGTTAGTAATCTAAATAGTCCATAGAGAGCAAGCAAATATGGCACTTTGTTTGTGGTATATCTATAGTTGCGGTCCATTCTATACTTGTATGACGACCTTGATCCGGGATTGTTCATGTAGTGACATGGGAATGGAGGCACCTTGTATTATGAGATCATATAGGACTGGACTCAGATAAATATGAATTTATTTTAATATCCGTTAACCGAAGAAAATCATTTTATCTACCAGATGGTCATATATGGATTCGATCTTAATCCTGAGTGTATTTTGAACTCATGCATGACAAGCTATGTCCTTTGATTTACTATTGGTGTGTTGCATTCCCGGCCAATAACTACGTATTTTTGGGATATATTTTGGTGTGTAGTTGGGAACGTTTTACATAGACATGGAATTCACTCATTTTTTACCAGAAGTATGAGATTATCTTTATTAAGAATTGATTTGGGAATCAAACAATTTGAGCGCTCAACTTTTCTAATACTTATAGAAAGTTTTATATTCATAATTGTTATGAATTAATTGTTCATTATAGAATCAATAGTGCTTAAGAGATAAAATATTTAGAGGGATTTAACGCACTTATGACCCGACTCTATTTATGAGATATTTGTGAAGGGCTGCTATATCCATATGTAATAACTATATCGATGGATACCGAAGTTGTTCTGCTTATTTTCCATCTACGGTAACGAGAGTTCAACTTCGAGTTCTTAGTAGAATAACGCGAAGTTAATAATTCATAATATTTGATTAAAATAGTTTAATTAATATTTCAGGATTATTGGAGCTCGGAACCGTATGTCCATTTGATCCCCGTACTAGCTCGATTAACTGTAGCAAACCTAATATAATTAGATTGTCTAATAATATGCTCACATTATATTTATATATTATTAATAAGATTAATAATATTTTAGTCACAAATGAAAACTATGTTAAATTAATTTAACCTAATGTTTTCTAGAATTCTTTGATTATGAGATAATCAAATCATGATTATGAGATAATCATGTTAGTAATAATTATGAGATAATTACTACAACATAATTGAAGATAATTAAATCATTATTAAGATAATGATTTTTTATTTACCTAGGAGACAAAGCCATATGGCTTACCATGCTCTCCAATTTATTATGTCTATTAGGTGGCATGTATACACCTAATGGCTTTGTCATTAGCAAAACAATTCTTATGCTTTGGCATGACCTTCAAATTAATGTATTTGCCATTGCAAGAAAGTATTAGATGCTTAATGACAAAGTCTTTGTCTTTAGCTTAATATTTCTCATGCTTTGGTATGACATTCACATTAATGTGTTTGCCATTGAAAGAAAGCATTAAATGCTTAATGACAAAGTTAGTTGGTTTGTGTAAGAGAATATAATCTCTACCATCTCTCCTCACTTGCAATAGTTACCATTTCCATTCATTCACACAAGTGCAAATGAGATAAAAGAGAGAGAGTTCAAACATTCATAATTGTTGTGAGAGTGTTTGAAAGAAATTCCAAAAGCCAAACACATTTTGTGACATATTTATTCTCTAAATTGTTTAGAGTCGATATTTGTGAGTGAGGCCCACACTTCGGTTTGTTGGTTTCGAGTCATAGTTCGGAAGATCGGGTGGTTGATCCAAGTGTTGGTTATTAAAGGAAACTCATCTACATTAAAGAAGCAAAATCCATTCTCCAAGAGTTGGAGGATTTCGGCTACAATAAAAGGAGAAGGCAAAATAAAATTTTAAAGGTCCATACCGGAGCCGGTTCCCATATTAGAAAATTCCGTTGTTCTTAAGAAAACTATTTCCTTCAGTCCATTCCTTCATCTTCGCAGTCATCATTGAGACTAAGACCCAATGATGTTATCGCTCAGAATGCTACCCAAATATGTCTTGTAATGACTTCATCATCATAGATGTTGTAGCTGTTGAGTTTCAATCAAGTCCCAAGAATCATCAATCATGCATAAAAACGAATTGAATACAACCAAGGAATATGAAGAAGTGCTAGCACACCTTGGTTATACATAGGTGATTGGGAAACGAATTCATGAGCTTGGAATCAATTTTGGAGCTTGAAGATTGGAGCTTCCATGGAGACCACCCATGGCCGATTTTTGAGCGATTATCGATGTCCTGTCTCGATAATACTCCGGCTAGGGATATTTAATGTATTGCACTTGTGTGCGTTGTGAGGGCACAACGGCATAGTTCTCATATATATAAGAACTATGTCGTTGTGCCCTCACAACGCACACAAGTACAATATCCCTAGCCGGAGTCTATCGAGACAAGACATCGATAATGAGAATAGGCTAGTATTGCACTTGTGTGTGTTGTGAGGGCACAACGGCATAGTTCTCATATATATAAGTGTTGGATACTTATGCAAGGCGATAGGAGGTCGTGTTTCACCGATGGTACGGGAAACAGCTTCGCTCTGGATAGACACATAGTCATAATACCAATGGGATTCCGAGGGGTCTATCCAGAGCGAAGCTGTTTCCCGTACCTCGGTGAAACACGACCTCCTATCGCACTTGCATAAGATCCAACACTTATATATATGAGAACTATGCCGTTGTGCCCTCACAACGCACACAAGTGCAATACTAGCCTATTCCGCATTATCGATGTCTGTCTCGATAATACTCCGGCTAGGGATATTTAATGATTAATCCTTCGTGGACTGATACTGTCTCATATCATCTCAATCCAGGAACTAATCATATGGACCTCTTTCATTTATACATCTATGGTGATCTAATCACAAATGATGAGAGTGCAATTTCCTTGTCACATAGTTAATTTGTACAACAACACCGTGATCTGTACAAATAGTGACGCTATGGGTCATATTATCCAACAGTAGCCATTGGTTCATGCTTTGTAGTAAGAACATCAGACATTACTACTAGCAAGTGGCAGTGGGCCTTCTCATTGGCCGCGACCCACCATTGACATGTATCACGTACAACTTGGCTAACATTTCTAGCCAACTTTGGAGGAAACTCCTCAATGAAATAAAACTTGGGTCTTCACAGACCATGACATCATTCATGTTACTTTTCCATTTAACGTAATTTTTTCTCGTTGTTTTATCGTTAGAAAGTATGGAAACATCAGAGAAAAATGGCTAAAATTTTTTAATAATAAACATGCGTTCAAAAATTTCTTTCACCGCATATTAAAATCATCACAAATATTTTAGCATAAAATTAAACATGATGCATGAACCATATAAAATGAATTAGAAACTTATCATTATACAATTGAATCATTTTATCGAGTATATCCAGAATAAGAGATCCTTTATCTAAAACTTCGATTCTATTTTTAAACTCTCTAGTTAAGTTCTTACATTTTTTGCTATTAGTGTAATTCCAATGTGTATTCATCAGAGGATAGTTTTTCTGTTGTGAAAAAAGAAATTTTTTGTTATCATTTCCAAAAAAGTGGATAGATTTGATGGATACGTAAATTAGATCTTTTCTTTTCCATCACTTTGATATGTATAAAAAAAAATAATGTGACATCTCATTTCGAACAATATTTTCAAATCAATTATTTTTTTTTATAAACCCGTTTATGTTTGAAATGGTCCCTTACTGATGTCAGTATAATACCAAGGTTCAAATGAGGATCCACATTGCTTATAATGTAAAAAAATCACGCACAATAATTTATATCCAATATAACAATCATTACACATTCATTAATTACAGTGAACAAAGATAAATTAAATTCGATCAGAATGAGTCAAATTCGACCTGATATTAATCTTCATGTTCGATCGGATGTACAAGATGATCGGCCGAACATATAAGATGATCGGCCGAACATATAAGATGATCGGCCGGACATGTTACGCAATCCAGAGAGCATAAAGACGTAGGGTTATATCCTCACACATTGATCACCACATCACCCAAAGAAAACGATTAGCATAATAATAACAGATAATGATATTAATGGATGTTTAAGCATAAAAGAAACAAAAACATAGCTCGAAGTCTTGCACGTCTATTTCCATTTGGTATGTGGAGTTGTATCCCGAGTGCAAACTATATTACCATACATTTGGAATCGGCTATGAAATTTATGTCCGGCTTTCCATTCTATATACCACAGAAAATAAACTACTCGGTGTAGCTAATTAAGCAGTCGGACTTACAGTGCGACAAATACATGTTTGGCCGGACATACATATCTTCGGCGTTATTGAAAATAATGAAATGCTGAAGCGAAATTGATCGATGTGATCACACACGTATAACGCAAGTGCACATATCACTCAAGTAGTATAAAAAATATCGATCCCACGAGGACTTAATACCTAAGCTATTAATTTATGAAGCCAAATGTTTACGAGTATCTAATAGATTGGTTGTTGATTGGATGATGATTTTAAACTAAAACAAGTAAATAAAAGAGTACGAATGTAAATTAAAGGAAAATTCAATATTATTAAACTATCTAGGGTTGTGAATCCTTCCAATATATTTTAAAGATGAAGTGGCTATCTCATGTTTGTGCAATATATTGGTTTATTAACCTGGAACACGAAATTATGCAAAAGCCTCTATCGATGGTCAGATGTAAATACCCATTGTAACCTAATTAATCATATGTCTATGTTAATCAAATTACCTGAATTCATTAAGATTAAGTTACAATTGTGGCTACCCCCGCCCGACAGGTATATGTCTAACCTGGAAGGAAATCTATTAAGGGGTATCTAATCCTTAAGAAAGATCGTGGGCTATTAAGTCTAAGGCTGAAACCTAAAATTCATCCGTCAAGTTTATTTTAAGTTTACCAGATCAAACTTCTTAATGGCCAGTTAACAAGAAGCATTAAGCTTAAGACTTAATAAATAAACTTTTATATTACCCAAAATATAAAATAACCCCTTATAAACCGGTGATATTTGAATTCATCACAACCCTAGATAATATGTTTAGTTAAAAAACATACTTAGGATTACTGAACACTTAAATAAACAAAACATCATAAAAATAACTTGGAGATAAATAAAAAAAAAATTACAATAATGAAAGAAAATGCTGGGGGTTAGATGATCCACTTTTAATATTTCAAAATTAGAAATCTCCCTTATTGTCAATTTTTACCGATTAATTAATTATATTTAACCAGACCATAAAGGCGGTAATTCCATTTTTCTCAATTAAATCCAACCGACAATATAGGCGGTAACAAGGTTATTACCTAAACCGATCATATAGGCGGAAACTATGTCTGAAATGTAAAACCGACCATATAGGCAGTAAATAAGGTTGTCACCTAAACCGACCATATAGACTGTAACTAATTAATCCAAATTTTAATTAAAATAAGGGAGATTAATCTAATTTATTATATTAAAAGTCTCATATTTTCACCCAGCAGAATGAGATTATTTGCTCATGCTGTAAATGAAAACACACAAAATTTAATTAATTAAATAAAAAGAAAATACAAGAAAACTTAAATAAATATACAAGACACTTTCCTTTAGGTTTTCATGGAGAAATTCCTCCAAAGAAAGCACGAAAAATTTATAAAGTTTAGCTTGGTATTTATAGGCAAATCTAAGGGCTTCCATCAATTTCTCCACCAATTGCTCCACCAAACATGGCACCAAACATGGCACAAAACATGGCACCAAATCCTTCACCAAACATGCAAGCATGTTTGGTGGAAGTTTGACAATTTTTATTTAT
Source organism: Zanthoxylum bungeanum (assembly GCA_019454045.1). Taxonomy (NCBI): domain Eukaryota; kingdom Viridiplantae; phylum Streptophyta; class Magnoliopsida; order Sapindales; family Rutaceae; genus Zanthoxylum; species Zanthoxylum bungeanum. The sequence continues at coordinate 16,735 of SKCR01045096.1, forward strand.
TTTATTTTATTTTTATTTTTATTTTGAAAATGACTTAAATAATTACACATAACATACTTCCGAATGTTTTATCAATTTTGGTCATGGAAACTTCATAATTCGAAATTATTATGAACTTCAAAGTTGTATATATTTGAGTTTTCTTTAATTTAAAACTTGAATCACCTCAATCCGATATTGGAGTAAAAAGTTATGGCCAAAATACGACAATTGCACAAAGTTGGAATTTCCGAAATTGTACTTCGTTAGAACACCATTTCAAGTTTCCAATCTCCAAAATCAAAATGTCAAGTCCAGTTTTTGCCCTTATTTATTCCATATTTTGTCCTGATTGATTCCATTAAGTCCCGATTTTATTTTATCTGCAAAATAAACTAAAACACATCAAAACTTTTTTAAAACTCGAGAAACTATACAAAATATTAAGTAAAAGGGGCGGTAAATAATGATATATTGTCCGCTAATCACACCCTCAAACCTAACATTTTGTTAGTCCTCGAGCAAAACAAAAAAATAAAATGCAAAAAATAATTAAAATTAAACTAAGCCACTTTCGTATGGATCACGGTTGCATTTAGCGTATGCAACAAGCTTTTAAACCCCTAGGTGTCCATAGTGGACGAGTTGTAGTCTCGTGAGGGCATACTGTGACGATATCTGACCGGTGTGAAATCACACGCGTAATACGCAAGCGCACGTATCGTTCAAGTAGTATAAAAAGTATCGATCCCACGAGGAGTTAAAACCTAAGCTATTAATTTTTATGAGGCCAAATGATTACTAGTATCTAACAGATTGATTGATTGACTGGGTGATGACTTTAAACTTAAAAACAATTAAATAAAATTGCGCGAAAGTAGGTTGAGGAAAATTCAAATTTATAAAACTATCCAGGGTTGTGATTTCTTCCAATATCTTTTTAAAGAGGAAGTGGTTATTTCATGTTTGTGTAATATGTCGGTTTACTAACCTGGAACACGAAATTATGCAAAAGCCTCTGTCGATGGTCAGATACAAATACCCAATATAACCCAATTGAAGCATATGTCTATGTCAACCAAATTACCTGGATTTATTAAGATTAAGTTCCAATTATGGCTACCCCGCCCGACAGGTATATGTCTATCCTGTAAGGAAATCTATTAAAGGGTTATATATCCTCAAGGAAGATCGTGGGCTATTAAGTCTAAGGCTAAAACCTAAAATTCCTTTGTCAAGTTTATTTTAAGTTTACCAGATCAATCTTATTAATAGCCAGTTAATAAGAAGCATTAAGCTTAAGATTCAATAAGAAAACCTTTATATTACCCAAACTATAAAATAACCCCTTATAAACCGGTGATATTGGAATTCATCACAACCCCAGATAACTAACTTAGTTACGACACATAACTAGGGCTAGTAACAACTTAAAAATAAAAGACATAAAGTAAAATGCTGAAAATAAAATGATGGAAAGTAAATAAAGAAAATTACAATAAAAGAAAATGCTAGAGTAAAAGGATCCATTTTTATCACTACTATTTTAGATATCTCCCTTAATATAATATATTAACTTGTGTGATATTACCAACCAGCCATATAGGCGGTAACCTGATTAAGTCAAATTAAGTCCAACCGACCATAAAGACAGTATCATTATTTGTCCATAAACCAGTCATATAAGCGGTAATTACCAACCGACCAACCAGGGTTATCCATGCTTAGTCAGGTTAAAACCAGTTTATAATTGATTACTAACCGACCAATATAGCGGTATCATTGTTAAGTCAAATTTTAAATAGTGAATATATTATAATTAAGGGAGATTAATCTAAATAGCAGTAATAAAAGTTTTACCTTTCACCCTAGCAGGGGGAAGTTACCTCCTCATAGCTGAATAGTAAAAACTGAAAAAGTAAAGAAAATAAATTATTATTACAGAAAGTAACTAAAAATTAATTACAAAACTGAAATTTAAGGAAAACTAGATACAAACTCCTTATTTACATCAGAGAATTCAGAGATGAATGTACATCTGAAACTGAAATCTCGAGCTGAATTTAGAGGCGTCGATAGGCCATGCGTGTCGCGACGCAACACCCTCTGTGAGTCACGACTCGCGTAGATCATTGACACGTATCGGATTGGCTTCGCGAGATCGTGACACGTGTCACACTTACTTCAGCGGCTGAATTATTAGTGTCGGCAGCATGTGATGGCGACATAATGAATGATAATTATATCACTATTTCCCACTCATTTGACCTAATATTTTGTATAGTTTCTTGAGTTTTGTGAACGTTTTAATGTGTTTTATTGTTATTTTACAGATAAATAAAGTTTGGAAAGCATTAGAAGTAATTTGGAGCCAAAACAGTGAAAAATAACGAAAAATGGTATTTTGGTAATTTGGCCGCGTCGCGACGCGCAATCCATCAGCGTCGCAACGTCTAAAGTGCACCGCATGCTAACTTGCGCCGGACAGGTGGACCAGTCAGAAGAAATTTTCTAAAATGCATCAGATGCTAACATGCGCTGACCATGCTAACGTGCGCTTGACACGTGTCATCATCATAGCCGATCATGCTAAAATGCGCCTAGACACGTGTCGCGATTCTATGGTGCCGACACTCCGCGTGACACGTGTCACCTTCTGAATGGACCGAATCATCGGCGAATCATCTTCTGCCATGTGTCAAGATGCCATTGGACCGAATCTTACCGCGTGCCACGTGTCGAAATCCTATTGGGCCGATGAAACTCGTGTCAACAGTCAACAAGTCAAGCCGCGTGGACCAAGTCAACAAAGCCAGCGTCACGATGCAAGAAGGAAGTTGGCGTCGCGACGCTGACCCGAAATTATGCCTATAAATGCAGGCTTTCAGCACCTCATTTGGTGTGCTTTCCTTGGGATTATTTTCCCTGATTTCATAGGAAGCATCTAGTTTTGTAAATTATTGTAATATTAAAATTATGTATTTTTATTTTTAGTTTTTATTACAGCTTTCTTTTTATTTACTTTTATGTTTTGTAGTTAAAATTTCCGCTGGGGTAAAAGGTGAAACATTTAATATAATTATCTAGGTAAATCTCACTTAATTATAATTTATAAATTATAATTTAACCGGATTAATTAATGGCATACTTTATTACCGCCTATATGGTCGATCTAAATATAAATTACTTTATCGCCTATATGGCTGATCTTTATGTGACAGATAATTACCGCCTATATGGCTGATGTAGTTGGACTAAATGGATTACCGCATATATAAATGGTTTTAAATGTTTAACATTATTAATTCCTGAGAAAACAGAACATGAAATAATTTATATATTATAATAAGTGAGATTCCTAGATAAGAAATATTAAATGTGGATCCTCTAACCCCATCATTTTATTTTATTCTAGGGAAGTGATGAAACACAATATTCACACTTAATAATTGATTTTCTTTTTATGGTTAATTCTTTAGTTTGTTTATTGAGTCTTAAGCTTAATGCTTCTTGTTGTCTGATCACCAATAAGATTGATGTGGTAAACTTAAAATGAACTAGACATAGGGATTTTAGGTTTCAGCCTTAGATTCAATAGCCCACGATCTTCCTTGAGGATAGATAACCCTTTAATAGATTTCCTTACAGGATAGACATATACATGTCGGGCGAGGGTAGCCACAATTAGAACTTGATCTTAATGAATCCAGGTAATTTGGTTGACATAGACATATGGTTCAATTGGGTTATACTGGGTATTTGCGTCTGACCATCGACATAGGCTTTTACATATTTTCGTGTTCCAGGTTAGCAAACTGATTTATTACACATATATAAGAGAATCAATTCATCTTTCAAATAATATTGTTTGGAGTCACGACCCTAGATCTTTGAGTCTTTTCTTTTATTTTCCTTAGTATTTTCTTTTGAGTCTACTTTTATTTTAATCAGCAAATCCACATTCAACCAACCAAAAGCAATCAATTCCATTCTCCATATAATTAGATACTTGTAAATAAATAGTATCATAATTAACAACAACAATAGGTATTAAGTCCTCGTGGGATCAATATTTTTATACTACTTGAACGATACGTGCGCTTGCGTTATACGTGTGTGTTTACGCCGGTCAAGTTTTTGGCGCCGTTGCCGGGGACTTATTTTTCTTGAGTTATTAATTTTGAAACTATCTAATTTACTTGTATGTAATTTTCTTTATTTTTATCTGTAATTTTTATTTCTTTCTTTTGTTTTCAGGTGGTTGAAAAATGGAACACTGTTGGGAGATTGAGAGATTACGTGATTTACAAGAAGATACACCCCACATCTGGGAGCAACAGTTCGGTTTTCTGAGGTCTGTTGTACAGCCCAACGACTATCACTGGATGCCAGAACCAAGCAATACTACAATTGCTCAACAGAACGCAATGGGGAGATGTGACATATGTAATGGTAACCACCCGAGAGATCATTGCGAGTACAACTACAATCCAGGGTGGCAGAGCTATCAAAATCCTTCATGGTACGAAGAACCATCACATTTTCCATCTTATCCACCATCTACCTTCGATTTCCATCAACAATCAGAACCATCAGAGGAAGATCAAATGATTGACATGCTCAAAGATTTGTTCAAGAAACAAGATGAAAAGTTGGATACAATGCTTGAAACATGCCAGAAGCAATTCGAAAGTATTCAGAGACAATCAGAATTCATTCAGAGATTGACAGATCATACGAGACAATTAACAAAAAACCAGAGCTACATACCTTATGGACCATTTTCAGATGACACTGATGAAGCCTTCAAGTACCAAGCATTTCATGATGACACTTTAGCAGAAGATGAGGCTGAGCAGTATCATGAACCAGAGGTATCAGTTCTGGAGTCCAAACCAACAAAATCTCGGTTTGATTTTTATTATTCAGATTTTGACTCTGATGAAGAAGCTGAGTTGTTTGTACCAATTGCACCAACAACAATTGAGGATGAAACTCTGTATCCTCAAAATGAAGATCTTGGAGCGTCCATTGCATTGATGTTTGAAGAAAATCTACCTGAGCCAATCATTTTACTCAGATCAGAGGATGAAGACCTAAAATCTGACATTTCTTTTCATCCTCAGATTGACACTTATGGAGCATGCATTTCACAGATGAGAGATGAAGAACTGAATGCGGAAATCCTAAAATACATATGTGAAGAAAATGTGGAGCAAGAAACAGAGCAAATTGAGGAGCAATTGTCATACCAAATTAAAGATCCAGAGCATTCAGGCGAAACATCACTGTTTTGGGGAGTACAATTTAGAGATATCACCCAGAAGCTTGATAGAATGGAACTTCCATTTAAGGTCAAGCACCATACGAGACCTCATGATTTTCTTTCTTTCTTTTCAGGAACTACTAGAGCGACAAAGGTTAAAAAGGTGGCACGAGCACTGAATGAGAAAAAATTCTTTTTGCTACCTTACCGTTAGAAGAGACCCTTCAAAAGCAACGCTCATGGGATTATCTTTAATCGGACATCCAAAACGACGATGAAACCTCATTGATAGATAGATTTCAGTCACGTCTGGCTGAAGACGAAAAATTTAGCGCTAGCAGGGATGTAACCCATGCAATTTGTTTTAATTTTTATTTTCATATTTTTTTTGTATACATGTTGTAGAATTATTTTTAATTTTTTGTTATTTTTGCAGGAAAAATAAAGACGGAATATTTTGGGACAAAGCAAGCCAGTGCATGCGGGATTATCACAAAATAAATTTGACAAAATCGCGGGGATATAAAGTTAATCCAGTAAAGATGACCGAGCAAGGAATCAGCTCATGAGACGCATCTCAGAGGATTTATCCATCGAAAGACTTGGTTTTGCCAAAAAAAAAAAAATCCCGTGTCGTGACGCAAGAAGAAATTTGGCGTTGCGACGCGCGTTCGGTAACAGGTCCAAAACCAGCAGCCACCACACACAGATCTCACTCATCTTTCTTCAACATTTCACCATTTTCTCTCAAATTGTTCATTAGAAAACACTACAACCGAAACCACCACCACACGACCGAGACACCTTCACTGAGCCTTCTCCAGTCAAGCACACCCATCTCCATCACGACCGAGCCACCGCACCACCATCTTAGACGAGCCACTACCGAGCCTCCAATCCCACGACCGAGAAGCCACTAATCCATTTCGAGCCACCCACTACCGAAATCAGTCATAACCGAACCACCGAAGAGCTTTCATCGAGATTCCAAGCCACCATCTGAACCACCTCAACCAACAGACGATCCACCCATTGCTGAGCTTCTAACCTCCGGCCAAGACTCACGGTCGAAGCAACCCATGATCAACAGACACCCACGGCCGAGACAACATTCTCTCCCTCGAAACCACAGCCGAGACCCTCCATCGTCAAATCCGGTTCTTCCAGCAATAAGATCACCATTTTCGGTCTGGTAAAATCGTTCTTGAACTCTTCATTAGTTCTTCAATTTCCGAATTTACAAAAGGGTAAAGGCCGAATTTATGGATACTTTGTGTGGTTAATTTTGTTAAAAATTGGGTGATATTGGATTTGAAACCATTGACAGTGAAGGGGAAGACCAAAAATTTGTGAATTTTGTTGTTGATTTGTGTAGTGAATTTGGATATTTTGAAGTGTGGAAAAGATAAACAAAAATTGATTGAATTTCATAGATTTGGGGGCGAAAATTGGCGTTGTTGTGAATTTGGAAAATCTTGAGTTTTTAGAGGAGATTCTGTCGAAATTTTTACTAAAAAATAGTCAGATAGCGATCGTGTTAAAAAGCATAAATTGGACATAGATCTTAATCGGTAATTTTTCCTGTAAAATTTTAGCTAATCAGGTATTATCTTCTAAAATCTTCTTCTATTGTTTAAGACATTGGGGACAATGTCTCATTTAGGTTTGGGGGAGGAAATTAGTTGATCAGTACCTTGTTTTTAGTTTGCCAGTTGTTTTTATTTTTAGTCCAAAATTTTTCGAAAAATACAAAAAAAAAATTGAAAATTTTTCAAAAATTAAAAAAATATTTTGTGTTCTTATGTTTTTAATTTTGATTAATCGGGTAAAAATTGGTAAAAGATAGCTGTGTAAGGAGTTCCCACTCCTGATACGTATTTTAACCCATTTTCGAAACAAGTTAATTTTTGTTTATTTCTTTTTGAATTATTTAATTTTTGAATTCTCCATAAAACTGACTAAAATGGATATTCATATGCTCAGTTGGCAGGTATTATCAACATGCATGATAACATACAGACATGATCTATAATTGAAAAGTTTGTAATATTCAGTGCTATAGTTTAATTGGAGGAAGCATCTCAAAAAGCAATGGAGTAAAAAAAAAAACGTATGAGATCCGAGTTATTAAGTCTGTAAGGGTGTTTTAACATCTAGTGCCCTAAAGCCAACTGGTTTGGGAGTCACTGGCCCAAAGCTCGCTACATGGATCAAAGATGTTGCAAAAATATATATATATAAAGTCTGAGTAATTAAGTCCGTAGGGGTGTTTTAACACTTGGTGCCCTAAAGCCAACTGGTTTGGGAGCCACCGACCCAAAACTCGTTACATAGATGGAAGATATTGTATCCATTGCTACAAAAAGGTGTGAATTCTGATAAAACTTTAGGACAAAAATATTGTTATCTTATCAACTGCACTTGTGACTGTTGTGGGAAAAAATGAGTTGATTAATATTTTGTTGGCTGTGTATATGGAGAATGGTAAAAATAATCGGAGAATTTACTTATTTAGTAATTTAGAAAGAAACAAAACAATTATTAACTTGGAGTATATGTTTCATCTGATTAGTCACTAACTTCTTTATTCTCTTTTCGCTTGTCTTTTTGCTTTTGTGTGCATTAGTTTCACTATCTTTTTACTTTTGTAAAACTGTTTATGGGTATCATTGCTGTAAACCCTCACGAGACTACAACTCGTCCACTAGGGACACCTATGAGTTTAAAGGCTTGTTGCATGTGCTAATGCAACAGTGATCCCTACGAAAGTGGCTTAGTTAATTTTATTTTTGTGTTATTTTATTTTGTGTTTTGCTCGAGGACTAGCAAAATGTTTGGTTTGGGGGTGTGATGAGTGGTAATTATATCATTATTTCTCACTCATTTGACCTAATATTTTGTATAGTTTCTTGAGTTTTGTGAACGTTTTGTTGTTATTTAAATGATAAATAAAGTTTGGAAAGCATTGGAAGCAATTTGGAGCCAAAACCGTGAAAAATGACGAAAAAGGGTATTTTGGTAATTTGACAGCGTCGCGACGCACAATCCATCGGCGTCGCGACGTCTAAAGTGCGCCACATGCTAACTTGCGCCGGACATATGGACCAGTCAGAAGAAATTTGCTAAAATGCGCCGGATGCTAACGTGCGCTGACCATGCTAACGTGCGCTTGACACGTGTCATCATCATAGCCGATCATGCTAAAATGCGCCTAGACACGTGTCGCGATTCTATGGTGCCGACACTCCGCATGACACGTGTCACCTTCTGAATGGACCGAATCATCTTCTGCCACATGTCAAGATGCCATTGGACAGAATCTTACCGCGTGCCACGTGTCGAAATCCTATTGGGCCGACGAAATCCGCGTCAACAGTCAACAAGTCAAGCCGTGTGGACCAAGTCAACAAAGCCAGCGTCGCGACGCAAGAAGGAAGTTGGCGTCGCGACGCTGACCCGAAATTATGCCTATAAATTCAGGCTTTCAGCACCTCATTTGGTGTGCTTTCCTTGGGATTATTTTCCCTGATTTCATAGGAAGCATCTAGTTTTGTAAATTATTGTAAGATTAAAATTATGTATTTTTATTTTTAGTTTTTATTATAGCTTTTTTTTATTTACTTTTATGTTTTGTAGTTAAAATTTCCGCTGGGGTAAAAGGTGAAACATTTAATATAATTATCTAGGTAAATCTCACTTAATTATAATTTATAAATTATAATTTAACCGGATTAATTAATGGCATACTTTATTACCGCCTATATGGTCGGTCTAAATATAAATTACTTTACCGCTTATATGGCTTGTCTTTATGTGACAGATAATTACCGCCTATATGGCTGGTGTAGTTGGACTAAATGGATTACCACCTATATGGCTGGTTTTAAATGTTTAACATTATTAATTCATGAGAAAGCAGAACATGAAATAATTTATATATTATAATAAGTGAGATTCCTAGATAAGAAATATTAAACGTGGATCCTCTAACCCCCATCATTTTATTTTATTTTAGGGAAGTGATGAAACACAATATTCACACTTAATAATTGATTTTATTTTTATGGTTAATTATTTAGTTTGTTTATTGAGTCTTAAGCTTAATGCTTCTTGTTGTCTGATCACCAATAAGATTGATGTGGTAAACTTAAAATGAACTAGACATAGGGATTTTAGGTTCAGCCTTAGATTCAATAGCCCACGATCTTCCTTGAGGATAGATAACCCTTTAATAGATTTCCTTACAGGATAGACATATACCTGTCGGGCGAGGGTAGCCACAATTGGAACTTGATCTTAATGAATCCAGGTAATTTGGTTGACATAGACATATGGTTCAATTGGGTTATACCAGGTATTTGCGTCTGACCATCGACAGAGGCTTTTACATATTTTCGTGTTCCAGGTTAGCAAACTGATTTATTACACATATGTAAGAGAATCAATTCATCTTTCGAAAATATTGTGTGGAGTCACGACCCTAGATCTTTGAGTCTTTTCTTTTACTTTCCTTAGTATTTTCCTTTGAGTCTGTTTTTATTTTAATCAGCAAATCCACATTCAACGAACCAAAAGCAATCAATTCCCTTCTCCATATAATTAGATACTTGTAAATAATAGTATCAATAATTAATAACAATAGTAGGAATTAAGTCCTCGTGGGATCGATATTTTTTTACTACTTGAATGATATGTGAGCTTGCGTTATACGTGTGTGTTTACGCCGGTCACAACACGTGTCCTGGTGCACGTTAGCATGATTTGCTGAGATGTTGACACGTGACAGGCACATTTTAGCGTCGATGATGATTATCGGTAGCATGTGATGGGGACACGTGTCTGACGCACGTTAGCATGTCGCATTTTAGCAAACGACGCACGTTAGCACGACACATTTTAACAAAAATTCTCTGATTGGTCCATGTGTGCCGATGAATTTTAGCATGTGGCGTACGTTAGAGGTTGCAACGCATAAGGCTTGCGCGCTGCGACGCGCCAAAAGATATTTTACCCTTTTGTCCGTTTTTCACTGTTTTGGCCCCAAATTGCTTCCAGAGAGTCCTGAAACTTTATTTATCTACAAAATGACACAAAACACATCAAAATATTCACAAAACTCAAGAAACTATATAAAAAATTAGGTCAAATGAGTGGGAAATAGTGATACATTTACCACTCATCACACCCCCAAACCTAACATTTTTCTAGTCCTCGAGCAAAACAACAAAATAAAATAACATAAAAATAAAATTAAGCTAAGCCACTTTCGTAGGGATCACGATTGCATTTAGCATATGCAACAAGCCTTTAAACCCCTAGGTGTCCCTACTTGACGAGTTGTAGTCTCGTGAGGGTTTACAGCAATGATACCCACAAACATTTTACAAAAGTAAAAAGATAGTAAAACTAATGTACACAAAAACAAAAAGACAAGAGAAAAGAGAAGAAGTTAATGACTAAACTGGTGAAACTTCTACTCCAAGTTACTAGTTGTTTTCTTTTTTTCTAAATTACCGAATAAGTAAATTCTCCGATTATTTTTACCATTCTTCATATACACAACCAAAAAAATATTAATCAACTCATTTTGCCCACAATAGTCACAAGTGTAGTTGAGAATAGAGTAATATTTTTGTCCTTAAGTTTTATCAGAATCCACACATTTTTTGCAGCAATGGAATAGTTTTTTTCCTGATTTTTCTGATTTTTTATTTCTTTTTGATTTTTTTTTATTTATATACAATATCTTATGTCTATGTAGCGAGCTTTAGGCCAATGACTCCCAAACCAGTTGGCTTTAGGGCACCAGGTGTTAAGACACCCCTACGGACTTAATTACTCAGACTTCAAATATATATATTTTTGCAACATTCTTGATCCATGTAGCGAACTTTGGGCCAGTGACTCCCAAACCAGTTGGTTTTAGGGCACTAGATGTTAAAACACCCTTACCGACTTAATAACTCGGATCTCATACGTTTTTTTTATCCCATCGCTTTTCATAGATGCTTCCTCCAATTAAACTAGAGCACTGAATATTACAAGCTTTTCAATTACAGCTCATGTCCGTATGTTACCATGCACGTTAATAATACCTGTCAACTGAGCATATGAAGATCCATTTTTAGTCAATTTTATGGAGAATTCACAAATTAAATAATTCAAAAGGAAAAAAAAAAAAAAAATTAACTTGTTCCGAAATAGGTTTGAGATACGTCTCAGGAGTGGAAATTGCTTACACAGCTATCTCACACCAATTTAACCCGATTAATCAAATTAAAAACACAAAATATTTTTTTTGATTTTTTTTTTGTAAAATTTTTCAATTTTTTGTATTTTTCAAAAAATTTTGGACTAAAAATAAAAACAACAAAATACTATAACTATTCCCTACCCCCAAAACTAAATGAGACATTGTCCCCAATGTCTTAAAAAGTAGAAGATGAGTTTAGAAGATAGTACCTGGTTAGCTGAAATTCTTATTCTAGAAAGGAAATTAAAGGTTGAGATCCAGATTTATTCGACGCTTCTTACCACGATCATCATCAGACCATTTTATCTTGGAAATGATAGGGTCAATTTGTGGTTCATAGGCTAAAATTTGTTCAATTAAATCCTGGGCAGTTCTGGCAGTGAAGATGAGTTCTTTTAGAGGTTTTAACATGAACCCATTTCTCCGGGCATCATCAAGAAATAAACAAAGAAAATCATAAAATCCATCTACGTTGAACAATCCAATTAGTTTCTGGTGTATGTTCAAGTTCGCCCAAGATAGCACTATAAAAATCTCCTGCAACGTACCCAAACCACCTGATAAAGCAATAAAAGCATCAGCACTGTTAATCATTTCCACCAGTCGTTCAAACATACATGGCACGATCAGTTCTTCTTCGTTTGATGATCCTATAAGATCTTCCTCTGCCAAGGGTTTTGGGATGATTCCCAGAACTTGACTGCCTCCATCATGTACGGCCTTTGAAACAATCCCTCCAAGACTGCCTCCGCCATATACTAGGTGCATACTCTTCTCAGTTATGACTCGTCCCAATTCCTGTGCTGCTGCTACGTATTGTGGCTTAGTACCAACACTAGTACCACAAAAGACACAGATATTTACAACTCGTCTTCTTGAAGTAGCTTCCATTTTATGCATGTTTCTTTTCTCAAATCTGGATGCTTTCAAAAGTGAAAAGATGAGTTGAATTTATACACCTGAAAAGGGTTAAATAATAATAGCACTAGTATCTTCCAAATGACGATTGTTAGCAAAAAAATAAATAGTGAAAGGTCAAAAAGGGTATGGATCTTGTCTGCGAAAATAAAACACAATTATTAGGAAAAGACACAGAGATATAATATTTACAAGAAAGTAACAGCTTGATTGACGTCTATGCGTCAGGGACAAGCTTCCCATCCAATTTTCTTATAAATTAGCAAACAGTGTCTTTTTGAGTCAGATTCCCGAGACTTAACTGTTGTCTTTCTTTTTGGAATTGTGTATATAACACGCGAATTTCGTGATATACATATCCACTGGGATGTATCTTAAGAGTTTTAGATATGTCATCCAAAGACTCCTTACTCAAGCCATCCCTAATGAAATTAATCTTATCTTCACGGTTATCAGACACCATTCCTAAAGAACGACAACGAGTATCACAAAACATAAGAGCACATTTATAGCATACACACATTCTTTTAGCTCTTCTCTTTTTAGCATATGTGCTCCTTCCTAAACCAGACAGATGTGAAATAAAAGAGTCAGAAGACTCACCTACCAATCGGACCCGTGCTTCAATAATCCAATGAATGTCAGTTGGAATACCTTTGATCATCACTAGTCTCATTCGTTCCAAGCGAGCTTTGTAAATTTTCATCAGAGATTTTTGAGGGAGAGAAGGAAATTGCTTGTGAAGATTTGCGAGAGCTTCTTCCATCGTGAAATGACTTTACCTGAAAAAACTAAATACACAAAAATAAAACACACCGGATCATAATATATACACAAATTACATGGGTTACCTCCATGCGAGCGTTAATTTTAACATCGTCAGCTAGACGTGACTTCTCGAGCGTTAGGCTGGATCTGAAAGTGTGACACTTTCTTTTTGTCGCTCAAATGATTCTCCTCAGTAGTGCTTGACATGCTGACTGTTAACCTTGAATGTTTCGTTGGTGTAGGGATCCAGTAACTCAACAGCTCCATATGGTAAAACCCGAGTGATCACAAATGGACCCGACCATCTTGATTTCAACTTTCCAAGAAAAAGTTTTAACCTTGAATTGTACAACAACATCTGCTGCCTTGGTTTCAGTTGTCTGCGCACTATTTTTCGGTCATGTCATTTCTTGGTATTTTCCTTGTATAATCTGGCATTCTCAAAAGCCTGTAGACGAAACTCTTCCAATTCGTTGAGTTGGTAAGTCATTTTTCTCCTGCAGCTTGTGGATCAAGATTCAACTTCTTCAGTGCCCAGTACGCCTTGTGTTCAAGCTCAACTGGCATATGGCATGCTTTCCCAAACACCATACGATATGGGGACATACAAATGGGTGTCTTGTAAGATGTCCGATAGGCCCATAATGCGTCATCCAGTTTTGAAGACCAGTCTCTTCTTGTTGATCCGACGGTTCTTTCCAAGATTCTTTTGATCTCACCGTTCGAAACTTCAACCTATCCATTTGACTGAGGGTGGTAAATAGTGGTAACTTTATGAGTAACTTCGTATTTGGATAGGAGCGCATCGAAATATTTGTTTCAGAAATGTGTGCCACCATCAATGATAATAGCCCGAGGTGTTCCGAAGTGAGTGAAAATATTCTTTTTAAGGAATTTGATCACCACTTTTGAATCGTTTGATGCCAGTGCGATTGCTTCAATCCATTTGGAGACGTACTCTACATCAACCAATATGTACAGGTTTCCGAACGATGGCACAAAGGGTCCCATAAAATCAATGTAAGTGTTCTAGACATGCCACGAGATCTCTAAGCGTGATTATTGTGTGTGAATATAAGGCTCTTGGCCTCTCGGCCAAAAGGAGATTTTAAAGGCAAATGGCCTCTCGGCCAAAAGAAGAAATAAAAGGGCATGGGCCATTCGGCCAAGGAGGGAGCAGTGGCCATTCGGCCAAGCAGAGAGAGAAATTAATTAATTTCCAAAATTAAATGTGTTGAGTGTTTAAAATAAAATCCAAACACTATTGACAACCACTTCTATCAATTGTTGACAATTGATGTGAGTCATAGGTCCCACCCATTTAATTCCAAATCTAGTTGGCTTACTCAACACACTTTGGGCTCAGATCCGTTTAATCCGATTAAACAAATTTTCCGTCACGACGTAATTAAATCTAATTTAATTAAATAATTATGCCTCGCAAAATTATTATTAAAGTCGCTTACGAATTAATTCCAAATTAATTCGTTCGCTCGAATTAAAATCCAATTTAATTCCGCGTTGAAATTCGATTTTATTTAATATATCTAATATATTATTTTAGCCCAATTAAATAAATTAAATAATAAATCTAATTTCACCATTAAATTTACTTTGCTGATTAATTCCAAATTAATCGCATTCTCTCCTCTCGACGAATTTAATCTCATATAAATTCTCGACGCAATTGATCCCAGATTAATTCTTTCTCTGATAATTAATCCTAGATTAATTCTTACCGTAATTAATCCATGATTAATTTTATCTCTCTTAATCAATCCCAAATTAATATTGTTCGAGTCAAATATCATCGGTGAATCTTTGGGATGCGACCCAAGAGATCCCTGGATATGTTGGTAGTAAATACGGTCATCAGACTATCCGAACATGTGCGTACCCGGTACCACGTACTTACCGATTTACAAGACATGGATGGCTTCTAGCAAAACACCGTGCCTACCCAATTCTCCAGAAATATTCTTCTACGGAATGCATGATCTTTGTCAGGTGTAGTATACGTAGTATTGTGTATTATGATCCAGTATCGGATGTCACATGCTAGGCCTGGGGCTGGAGTTGTGTCTGCCCTGTACGAAGCATATATCGGATCACTAACAACTAGTCTATTTATGATCGGAAAGTCATGACCTAGTCATACTTCCCCGATGGCTATAGCACTTAGAGTACCAGTTCTGTATCTCTGCGTGATCATCATCTCTATATGACTGAAGTGATACTTCCATCTTGACATCACACCCAATACACTACGATTCTCAGTATACCCAGAAGAGGCGTACAGATAACCTATTAAAGCCCCGGATGACCAAAACCAAAGTATATTGATTGTCGCAAGTATTAGCAATGCAAGTCTCATGTTAAGACCAAATACATCTACCCTGATTCGGATTCCTATAGACACATAGTCATACTACCAATGGGATTCTGATGGGTCTATCCAGAGCAAAGCTGTTTCCGTACCATCGGTAAACAGAACCTCATATTACACTTGCATGAGTATCCAATACCCAAATATATGAGAACCATGCTGTTACGCTTCCATAACACACACAAGTGTAATACTAGCCTATTCCGCATTATCGATGTCCAGTCTCGATAATACCACGACTAGGGATATTTAATGATTAAACCTTTGTGAATTATTGTCTCATATCTTATTAATCCAGAACTAATCATAAAGACTTTTTTCATTTATATATTCAGGTAATCCAATTACAAATGATAAAAGAGAAATTTCCTTTGTCACATAGTTAATTTGTACAACAACACCATGTTCTGTACAAATAGTGATGCTATGGGTCATAATTATCCAACAATCTCCTACTTGGCCTATAGCCAATCACTCATATGTCTAACACCTAAACTATGTACAGTTTACTCAAACTTCTGTTGAGAAACAGCTTTCGTCAGCGGATTTGCAAAGTTATCATCTGATGCGATTTATTCGATCATCACATCGCCACGATGTATAATCTTACGAATCGGATGAAATAGTTGAAGTACATACATGGATCATTGATGAGACCGTGATTCTTTTGCATGTGCTGTAGCCCAGCCCAGCTGCTAACAGAACTACTCCTAATCTAATTAGGAATTTTTATAGATCCAAAATGCTTCTTTTGCTACCTCAGCTGCAGCAATGTTCCGCTCTTGTTGTTTATTCGACAACAGTATCTTGCTTGGAAGATTTCCAGCTCACTGTTCCGTTGTTCAAACTATATACGTACCCTTATTGCGACTCAAAGTCGTCTTTATCGGTTTGGAAACTTGCAATGGTGAACCCAGTGACTTCAAGTTCTCCTTTACCATAGCTTAAGAAAGCATCCTTGGTTCATCCAAGATACTCAAAAATGTTCTTAATTTCAATCCAGTGACCATCACTTGGATTGGCCTGATTGCGTCTACATATGCTAAAAGCATATGAGACATCAGGTCACGTACATATCAAAACGTATGAATACTGAGAGAGTGTCAGCAACTTTCTAGATCTATCACAGTAGATCCTTATTCCTAGAATAAAGCCTGCTTCTCCCAGGTATTCCATGGAGAATTTTAATGAAAGCTAAGCTTTCACCGATTATATTATGAGAATGTTATTGCCGAGAAGCGATACATCATAAACATAAGGACAATGAATGTCAGTGCGCTCCCATTATCCCTCTTACATACACAAGAATCATCTTCATTTTGAATTAAATCATATACCATTATGATTACATCAAAACGATGGTTCCAAGAACGCAATGCTTGCTTCAATCCATAAATGGATTGATTTAACTTGCAAGCCTTGTTTGCATGTTTTGGCATGAGAAAACCATCATGATGTTGCAGACAAACATCCTCCAAAAGGTTTTCGTTAAGGAAAGCGGTTTTGGCGTCTAGTTTCCATATTTCATAATCAAAATATGTAGCATTAGCAAGCATTATCCGAATGGATTTAATCATGGCAACAGGTAAAAGAGTTTCATCGTAATCGATATTTTGTTGATGACGATACCCTTTATGTATAAGCCTAGCTGCATACATATGTATGTTGCCATCCATTTCTGTCTTCCTTGAAGACTTATATAGTACCAATAGGCACAATGCCTTATGGTACATCAACTAGTGTCCAAACTTGGTTGGTATACATGGAATCCATTTCGGACTTCATGACACTTTGCCATAAAAGGAGTCGATACCTTGTATCACTTCCTCATACGTAGTCGGTCCATCTTCCTCAATAAGATTAATATCTACATGAGGTGAGATCAGAAACCCATATCTCCCAGGTTGTTTTCTGACTCTCTCCGACATACGCGGTTCTTGTGTATTCGAAGATTGTGGTACAGTTTCATCCCTGATGAACTGTTCCTGTTCCGTAAGGGACCGGTGCCTGGAATAGTATCACTCCAATTTTCATCGAGTTTTACTTTCTTCTCACTTACCACTGCATATAGGAATTCCTTTTCGAGGAAAACCGCATGGAGAGCAACAAATACATTGTTCTCTTGTGAGTTGTATAAGTACTATACTTTGGTTTCCCTAGGATAACTAATTACAAATAGGCACTTATCCGATTTGGGTTCTAGTTTGGTATCATCCAAACGTTTAGAGTATGCCCAGCATTCCCAAATCTTCAGGAATGAGAAACCCGGTTTTCTTCCTGTTCATATCTAATATGAAGTCTGTCTAACAGATTTTCATGGAACCTTATTCAAAATAAGTATTGCACTGTTTAATGCGTATCCTCATAAGGAAATTGGTAGCTCAGAGCGACTCATCATTAACCTTACCATGTCTAACTAAGTTCGGTTTCTCCGTTCGGTCACACCGTCAAATTGAGGTGTTCCGGGAGGAGTCCACTGTGAAAGAATACCATACTCTTTCGAGTAATTCGGAAACTCATTTATTTAAGTATTATCCACCATGGTCCGACCGTAATGTTTTAATACTTTTACCGGTCTTTTTTCTTACTTCGTGTCGAAACTCTTGGAATTACTCAAAAGTTTCTGACTTGTGTTTCATAAGATACACATAACTGTAACGCGATGCCACATCCGTAAAGGTTACGAAGTATTCATATCCACCTCTAGCCTAGCTAGATATGGGCCCACTTACGTCATTATGAACGAGGGCTAACAGATCGATGACACTTGCACTTTTACCAAGTAAAAGGTGTTTTAGGCACTTTGCCTAATAAACTAGATTCGTAGACATCATTTGAATTAGAATCAAATATGTCCTTATATCCACTCTTCGAAAGTGTGGATATACGAGTCTTGTTAATGTGTCCCAGACAACAATGCCACTTTTAAGTCTCAACAGATTTATTCAGTTTGAGCTTTTGTTTGTCATATTATATGTTTGAGATTCATTTATATTCTAAATATAAATATTGTTATTCACATCTAATGTGCTTATATCAATATCATCTTTATAAACAAAACACTTAGTGTTATAGAATATAAAGGTATACCCGCAACGAGTTAAACAAGATACAGAGATAATGTTCATAGTCAAACTAGATACATTATAACAGTCTCCTAATTTAAGTACATGCCCAAAGGACAGTTCCAAAACTTAGGTTTCTACGGCCAAAACAGCGACTTTCGTCCTGTTTCCGACTCACAGGTCGATCTCATCTGAAGCCAGTCTCCTGCTTATCAGCAGATCCCGCACATCAGTACATATATTTATGTACCATATCTAGTATCAAAAATCCAATTTTAAAACCAGTAGTGAACATGTTTATAACAAACATACTTGAAGCCGGAGCCTTGTCCCGCCTTCACTTCCTTCATGTCTGCCTTATCCATACGGCAGTCACACTTCTAGTGACCCCATTTGCCATAATTTAGGCAGACAACTTGGGATATGTCATTTTAAGAAGCTCTGGATGTGCATAACGGATTGAGCACTAAATTTATCATCACAATGAGTCTTCCTAAGCTCATGCTCTACTATTCGCTCAACTCCGGGCTCATGCTTGAGAGGTTTCTCTATCAAATAGAATAACTTCTCAGCTCCCAGGACTATCGTGAAGTTCTATTCCCAATCTGAAAATTAAAGTCGTTAAAGACATTTTCCCCAGGATTATGTCCCTTGACGCTAATCTTTCAGCCATCTTAATTGCAATAGTCCAACTATCTAATAAACGATTCCAGGTACAATCGAATATAATGATTACTATAGTCTAACTATATAATCAACTACAATTGATCGGTTACATTCAAATGTATTGATTACTATAATCCAATTATATAACCAACTACAAATGAAGTAGTTTGAATACAGTCCAACTGTTCAATTAAAACAACAATTGAATATTAGTCCAACTAATATATTTATAATTAATGACGAAAAATGAAATGAGCGCGTATTGGCAAGTATTTAAATGAAATTGCAAATTTAATACTTGCCTCCCACTATTTTTCGGCGAGCCTCTAACCCTCTGTGGAGTACTCGGGAAACCTAGTTTCCTAGTGGGCTAGGATCCCGTTAAATAAAAACAACATTGACTTTGGCCAACAAGTTGTATGAAACTTAACTAGGTAGATCTCGAAGATCAATTAGATCCCATCCAATTCCTAGATCCAGTGGGTGGACATCCAAGTTCGAAACATATATCCAATATATGCCAATATATCCAATATATTGTCTAACCTTTTTCCTCTAAATCAACTAAGCCTCGGCTTTGGCTCAACAAGCTTAATGAAACCAGTTAAGCGTGACTCATTGACAGTGGGAAAACTTCATAATCGAGGTCGATGAACAAGAAGTGACCTTGACTTTGGCCAACAAATCACAACTTGCCCAAGACGTACGATAGGGAACAAAGCTTTCGTGATTCAAACACATCGCGATGGACAAAGGTCTTGACTTTGGCCAACAAACCAATGCCAATCTTGGATCTTGAGAGAGAATCACTCAATGGAATGAAAAACGCTTAATATAAAATAAGGGTTTTTGTCGTGATTTGGCAACCAATTTATTATCTTTATTTAAGTCTCATCATACACCTTTAAGCATGCATTCTAAAAGCATAATAAGGCGCGATAAAATTTAATAATGATATGCGGATGGATATACAACAAATTGTTCCTAGAAGAAATCTCTCACTTTCCTCTCTCCCGCTAACATTATTCTTACTTCTACCCAATTACATAATACTTCTAAAGAAACCTCATTTACATTGAGGGGAATTGGTGAGAAGAGAAATACAAAGAGAATAGAGATAATAGGCTGGACACGCAGGTCCAATTTAATAAATTCTAAATTTATTACAATAATTTCCAAAATTTCCCTCACCCATCTAATATCCATCCGATATACATTATTCATACAATACATCCAAGTATTCATACAAAGCATGCTGTAAATTAATCTAATCCAATTAATTAATCTTTAAATTAATGACCATCCAATGTTCAAATAATTATTTGATTTGTGCGAGTCAAACCCGTTTAAGAATAAATACTTAAAGTATTCTTGAATTATATCGAACTACAATTTTAAATCCAATTTAAATTGTATCCAATACTAATTCATATTTAATTCCAAATTAAATAATTACACCTTTTTATGTGCCTTAAAGACTTGGATTCCAAATCCAATCTTAATGGGTCTCAAATGCCCAATTAGTATCCAATACTATTCAATTAAAGTCCAATGGGCTTTTAATTAATTCTTTAGGCTTGGGCTTTTGGCCAAAATGGATCTAACCCATAATGCCTAGGCCCAATAGGAATCACCTTATGCCATATAATCAATTTTGGCCCATTAGGCCCAATTAAATTATTAAAGGCCCAATAGTCATATTTTGGACTTTATGGAAATAGTTTAGGCCCAAATATAATTCAAGACTAAAATTTGGCCCAACCAAATCCATCAGCCCAAATACAACAATTAAATTAATACAACATTCCAAATTACATATTAATTCAATTAAAGTGCAATCACCATAATTAATTAATTAACCTAATGTTTCCAAAACATTAATTTAATCTAATTAATCATGCCTAATTCCCACATTCATGTCCAACACAAAATTGGGGCAAAATCAATTCTACAACATGCTTCACATCTCACGGCAATGGCAACAAAAATCATTCAATATTTCTATCATTCCATTTAACACATCCAATTGTCAATTTTTAAAAAATTACCATGAGAAATTCCTAGGGTGTATTCGGCCAAGGTATAGATTTTAGGGAAAATTAATCTAATCCATTTTTCACAAAATCAATCATGCATAACTCCAAGTCATCATCATCCAACCATGTCCAAATAACCAATTTAGGCATTTACAAGCTCCAAGCAAAAATCCCCAAAATAAAGTCTATAAACCCTAGAAATTAAATCATGTTTAGATCTCGCTCTGATACTATTTATAAGTGTCCTAGACATGCCATAAGATCTCTAAGCGTGATTATTGTGTGTGAATATAAGGCTCATGGCCTATTGGCCAAAAAGAGATTTTAAAGGCAAATGGCCTCTCGGCCAAAAGAAGAAATAAAAGG
This sequence comes from Zanthoxylum bungeanum, assembly GCA_019454045.1. NCBI lineage: Eukaryota > Viridiplantae > Streptophyta > Magnoliopsida > Sapindales > Rutaceae > Zanthoxylum > Zanthoxylum bungeanum. Next base: position 38,438 of record SKCR01045096.1, read on the forward strand.
GCAGGGGCCATTCGGCCAAGGAGGGAGCAGTGGCCATTCGGCCAAGCAGAGAGAGAAATTAATTAATTTCCGAAATTAAATGTGTTGAGTGTTTAAAATAAAATCCAAACACTATTGCCAACCACTTCTATCAATTGTTGACAATTGATGTAAGTCATGGGTCCCACCCATTTAATTCCAAATCTAGTTGGCTTACTCAACACACTTTGGGCTCAGATCCGTTTAATTCGATTAAACGAATTTTCCGTCGCGACGCAATTAAATCTAATTTAATTAAATAATTATGCCTCGCAAAATTATTATTAAAGTCTATTACGAATTAATTCCAAATTAATTCGTTCGCTAGAATTAAAATCCAATTTAATTCCGCGTTGAAATCTTATTTATCTAATATATCTAATATATTATTTTAGCCCAATTAAATAAATTAAATAGTAAATCTAATTTCACCATTAAATTTACTTTGCTGATTAATTCCAAATTAATCGCATTATATCCTCTCGACGAATTTAATCCCAGATAAATTCTCGACGCAATTAATCTCATATTAATTCTTTCTCTGATAATTAATCACATATTAATTCTTACCGTAATTAATCCCTGATTAATTTTCTCTCTCTTAATCAATCCCAGATTAATATTGTTCGAGTCAAATATCATCGGTGAATCTTTGGGATGCGACCCAAGAGATCCTTTGATATGTTGGCAGTAAATACGGTCATCGGACTATCCGAACACGTGCGTACCCGGTACCACATACTTACCGATTTACAAGATATGGTTGGCTTCTAGCAAAGCACCGTGCCTACCCAATTCTCCAGAAATATTCTTCTACGGAATAAATGATCTTTGTCAGGCGTAGTATACGTAGTATTGCGTATTACGATCCAGTATCGGATGTCACATGCTAGGCCTGTGGCTGGAGTTATGTCTGCCCCGTAAGAAGCATATATTGGATCACTAGCAACTAGTCTCTTTATGATCGAAAAGTCATGACCTAGTCATACTTACCTGATGGCTATAGCACTTAGAGTACCAGTTTTGTATCCATGCGTGATCATCATCTCTATATGACTGAAGTGATACTTCCATCTTGACATCACACCCAATACACTACGATTCTCAATATACCTAGAAGAGGCGTACACAGAACCTGTTAAAGCCTCGGACGACCAAAACCAAAGTATATTGATTGTCGCAAGTATTAGCGATGCAAGTCTCAGGTTAAGACCAAATACACCTAACCTGATTCGGATTCCCATAGACACATAGTCATACTACCAATGGGATTTCGATAGGTCTATCCAGAGCAAAGCTGTTTCCATACCATCAGTAAACAGAACCTCCTATTACACTTGCATGAGTATCCAATACCCAAATATATGAGAACTATATTGTTACGCTTCCATAACACGCACAAGTGTAATACTAGCCTTTTCCGCATTATCGATGTCCAGTCTCGATAATATTACGACTAGGGATATTTAATGATTAAGCCTTTGTGGATTAATAATGTCTCATATCTTATTAATCCGGAACTAATCATAAGGACTTTTATCATTTATATATCCAGGTAATCCAATTACAAATGATAAAAGAGCAATTTCCTTTGTCACATAGTTAATTTGTACAACAACACCATATTTTGTATAATAGTGATGCTATGGGTCATAATTATCCAACAATCAATACCCCACACATCGAATATCTCCACTTCCAGAATGTTTTGCAGAGGTCCTTCATTTCTCTTTGAAATATTTCATGTTCTCTGACACATGTCACATTGAAGAGAAAACAAGTAAGCATCTTTAAAAATAGTGAGCCAGAACAAACCTGATTGTAGGACTTTGGCTGCAGTTTTGTTTTCGCTGAAGTGTCTGCCATATGGTGATGAATGACAATGTTGAAGAACATTGTTGACCTCCTCCTGTGGAACACACCGTCTCAATAATTGATCAGCACAGTGTTTGAACAGGTACGGCTCATCCCAAACATAGTGTTTGACTTCTTTGAAGAAATTTTTTTGTTACTGAGTTGTCCATTCCAACGGCCATTTTCCTGACACTATGTAATTGACATAATCAGCATACCAAGGAGCATCATGTTGTTTCATGGCAAACAGCTGTTCATCTAGAAAATTTTATTTGATTGTCAGTTCTTTGCCAGATATTTCTTCATTCTCAAGCCTCGATAAATGATCTGCAACCTGGTTTTCTGTCCATTTCTTGTCTCTGATCTCCACGTCAAATTCTTGTAGAAGAAGTATCCAACGGATTAATCTGGGTTTGGCATCTTTCTTCGTGATCAAGTTTTTGATTGCTGAATGATCTATGTAGACCACCACTTTGGGACCCAGCAGATAGGAGCATAATTTATCAAAAGCGTACACAACTGCGAGCAACTCCTTTTCAGTGGTTGTGTAGTTAAGTTGAGCTTCATTCAAAAGTAAATGGTGTGGAAAATCTTTGCTTTACGTTGTCCCAAAATTGCACCTACAACAAAATCACTAGCGTCACACATTACCTCAAATGGAGGGTCCAGTCTGGTGCGACTATGATGGAGGCAGAAATTAGCTTCTTTTTCAAGATCTTAAAAGCTTCATAGCATTCTTTGGTGTTGAAAGGCACATCCTTCTCCAGAATATTGCACAGAGGTTTAGCAATCTTGGAAAAGTCTTTGATAAATCTCCTGTAAAAACCTGTATGTCCGAGAAAGCTCCGAATCCCTTTGACTGATGTCGGCGGAGGTAATTTTTCAATTGTTTCAATATTTGCTTTGTCTACCTTGATTCCCTTTTGTGAGATCCGATGTCCCAGAACAATGCCTTCATGCACCATGAAGTGGCATTTCTCCCAGTTGAGTACCAGGTTGGTATCTTCACACCTTTGTAACACATGTTCCAGATTTTACAAGTAGTGGTCAAAAGAATCTCCAAACACAGAGAAGTCATCCATAAAAACCTCCATACTCTGCTTCAGCATGTATGAGAAGATGGCCATCATGCAATGCTGAAATTTGGCAGGGGCATTATATAATCCAAATGGCATCCTGCGGAAAGCAAAAGTACCATACAGACATGTAAATATGGTTTTCTCCTGATCTTCTAGGGCAATGGCAATCTGATTGTACCCCGAATATCCGTCCAGAAAGCAATAGAACTCATGTCCCGCCAGTCTGTCTAGCATCTGATCAATGAATGGGAGCGGAAAATGGTATTTCCTTGTTTCTTTGTTCGGTTTCCGGTAGTCCAATGCATACTCTCCATCCAGTCACAGTTCTCGTTGGAATTAGCTCGTTCTTTTCATTTGTGACTACAATTATTTCTCATTTCTTCGGTACACACTGCATAGGACTCACCCAAGTGCTATCTGAGATGGGGTAAATGATGCCAGCATCCAACCATTTGATGATTTCTTTCTTTACGACTTCTTTCATGATTGGATTGAGTCTCCGTTGATGCTCCACTGTGGGTTTGTACTCATCATTCATCACAATCTTATGCATGCAAAATGATGGACTAATGCCTAGAATGTCTGCTATAGTCCAGCCAATGGCTCTTTTGTGTTCTCGTAACACTCTCAGCAACTTTTCTTCCTGCTCCAATGTTAGCGAAGAAGAAATAATCACAGGTAAATCAGAAGAGTTTCCAGGAAATGCATACCTGAGATGGCTCGGCAATAACTTCAGCTCCAGCTGTGGTGGTTCTTCAATTGAAGGCTTAATTCGATCTTTCTTTGGCAGTTCCAGGCTTTCCACTTGTGGTGTCGCTTTGAAATAAAACGGCTTGTCAAGATAGTTGATACATTCCAGAATTTCAACATCTAGCTCGCTGTCAGTCATGTTGGTGATGCAAGCTTCAAGTTTATCCGTGGGAGTTGTATCAGTATCCTGAACGATACTATCAATAACATCAATTCTGAAACATTTTTCCTCATTTTCATCACTCAGGAATTTCATGGCTTTGAAAACATTAAAGGTAACTTTTTGGTCCTGAACTTTCATGGTTAGTTCTCCTTTTTGTACATATATCACAGTTCTACCTATAGCCAAGAATGGTCTCCCAAGAATGATAAGAACATCTTTGTTTTCCTCAATGTCAAGGATAATGAAATATGCTGGGAGAATGATTTTATCAACTTTGACCAGCACATCTTCAACCACTCCTCTCGGAAATGCGAGTGTTCGATCAGCAAGTTGCAGCGAGACTGAGGTAGGCATTGCTTCTCCAATTTATAGTTTCCTATAAATAGAAAAAGGCATCAAATTAACATTTGCACCTAAGTCACATAAAACCTTACCGATATAATGTTCTCCAATGGTGCATGAGACAGTGAAACTGCCAGGATCTTTCAACTTCGGAGGAAGTTTCATCTGAATTATGGCACTACACTCTTCCGTCAATGCTATTGTCTCGTAATCTCACAATCACCGTTTTTGTGAAAGAATATATTTCATGAATTTGACGTAGCTGGGCATTTCTTCTAAGGCGTCTGCGAATGGAATGTTGATATGCAGCTTTTTGAACACCTCCAGGAATCGAGCAAATTGCTTTCCAGCTTATTTTTCTGAAGTCGCTGTGGAAAAAGTGGAGGTTGAGTGATTTGATCTTTTTCCTTTGCTTCTTTTTCCTCCATCTGTGGAACTGCATCTTTTGGAACTTCTTCAATGGATGCCTTGATTCCAACATCTTTGTTGATCTCAGTAACACTTTTCAAAGTAATGGCTTGACATCGATCCTTCCCTCGGTTCCTGGATTTGGTTCTGTGTTGCTGGGAAGATTTCCTAACGGTCTGTAACTTTGAGCATTAGCCAGTTGTCCAATTTGATTCTCCAGTGCTTTGATGAAAGCAAATTGGCTCTGAAACATAGCATCGTACCTTTTTAACTGAGCCAGCACTTCTGCTATTCCTGGTTCATTCGCCTGCTCCTGTCTCTTATTCTGTTGTTGTTGGAATCCAGATGGTGGATAATTCTTTTGCCCTGAATTGTTGCTCCATGAGAAATTTGGATGATTCCTCCACCCTGGGTTGTAGGTGTTGGAATATTGATTGTTCTCATGTCTATTGAAATTGTTGACAAAATTCACCGTTTCTTCAAGTTGGTTTGGTTCTGGTGCTCCTCCATATGGTGAATTTGTGGATCCAGTGGTAAGAGTCTCCATGAATTTTCATATCTGATCCAGCTTGGCGTTGACTACTGTATTGGCTCTAACTTCATAAATTCCTAAAATTATTTGGATCATGCTCCTTTCTGTTGGCCACAGGGAATTGTTGTTGGCCATTTCTTCGATTAGATCACAGGCTTGATCTTCTCATTTTTCCATCAAAACTCCTCCAGCAGCAGCATCAATTGTGATTCTCATCAGTCCAGAAAGTCCATTATAGAAGGTTTGGACTTGAAGCCATTTTGGAATCTCATGGTGAGGACATTTCCGGAGCAAATCTTTGTACCTTCCCAAGCTTCGTAGAGAGTTTCCGAGTCTTGTTGCACAAAGGATGTGATGTCATTCCTCAGCTTTCCAGTTCTCACTGGTGGAAAGTACTTTGCAAGAAATTTGGTGGCTAAAGTGTTCCAATTTGCGATGGAACTTGCTGGTAATAAATGTAGCCAAGCTTTAGCTCTGTCTTTCAAAGAATATGGAAAAGTGCCGCAAACTTTGTAATTAAAAGTGCCGCAAACTTTGGTAATAAATGTAGCCACGCAGTCTCATTGCTTTTTCAGCTCCTCGGTTGTAATTAAAAGTGCCGCAAACTTCCAGGAAGTTAGTGATGTGGGTATTAGGATCTTCTGCTGCATTCCCTCCAAACTGAACTGATTACTGAATCATCTGAATGCATGTTTTGATGTCACACCCATTTGCTGGTAAGGGAGGGAGTACAATACAGGAAATGAGGCCGTCAACCACTGGAATGGTTCTGTCTCGAATGGGAATTGGTGGTGCAACCTCCAAAGGTTCAAGTTCCATGTTGAAGATTGCTTCTTGGCCTTCTCGTCTTTCCCTTCTCAACTGTCTGATAGTTCTTTCAATCTGTGGGTCAAGCGATCGGAGTTCAAAGCTTCGTCTCATGTAGCGCCTGAGAACCTGAAACACAAGAAAACATAATAATAAGTAAAAAGAAAATTAGATACAAGTAAAGGTATCTAACCTCAAAACTAATAGTGAAAGATAAATAAGTCCCCGGCAATGGCGCCAAAAACTTGATCGGTGCGAAATCACACGCGTAATACGCAAGCGCACGTATCGTTCAAGTAGTATAAAAAGTATCGTTCTCACGAGGACTTAAAACCTAAGCTATAAATTTTTATGAGGCTAAATGATTACTAGTATCTAATAGATTGATTGATTGACTGAGTGAGTGATGACTTTAAACTTAAAAACAATTAAATAAAATTGCGCGAAAGTAGGTTGAGGAAAATTCAAATTTATAAAACTATCCAGGGTTGTGATTTCTTCCAATATCTTTTTAAAGAGGGAGTGGTTATTTCATATTTGTGTAATATGTCGGTTTACTAACCTAGAACACGAAATTATGCAAAAGCCTATGTCGATGGTCAGATGCAAATACCCAATATAACCTAATTGAACCATATGTCTATGTCAACCAAATTACCTGGATTTATTAAGATTAAGTTCCAATTATGGCTAACCCTCCCGACAAGTATATGTCTATCATGTAACTCTGTAAGGAACTCTATTAAAGGGTTATATATCCTCAAGGAAGATCGTGGGATATTAAGTCTAAGGCTAAAACCTAAAATTCCATTAGAGGATCTACTTTTATCACTATTATTTTAGATATCTCCCTTAATATAATATATTAACTTGTGTGATATTACCAACCATCCATAGAGGCAGTAACCTGATTAAGTCAAATTAAGTCCAACCGACCATAAATGCGGTATCATTATTTGTCCATAAACCAGCCATATAGGCGGTAATTACCAACCGACCAACCATGCGGTATCCATGCTTGGTCAGGTTAAAATCAGTTTATAATTGATTACCAACCGACCAATATAACGGTATCCTTGTTAAGTCAAATTTTAAATAGTGAATATATTATGATTAAGGGGGATTAATCTAAATAGCAGTAATAAAAGTTTTACCTTTCACCCTAGTAGGGGGAAGTTACCTCCCCATAGCTGAATAGTAAAAACTGAAAAAGTAAAGAAAGTAAATTATTATTACAGAAAGTAACTAAAAATTAATTACAAAACTTAAATTTAAGGAAAACTAGATACAAACTCCTTATTTACATCAGAGAATTCAGAGAGAAATGTACATCTGAAACTGAAATCTCGATATGAATTTATAGGCGTCGATAGGCCCTATGCATCGCGATGTGACACCCTCTGTGCGTCGTGACACGCGTAGATTATTGACACATATCAGATTGGCTTCGCGAGATAGTGACATGTGTCACACTTACGTCGGCGGCTGAATTATTAGTGTCGGTAGCATGTGACGACGACACGTGTCCTGGCGTACGTTAACGTGATTCACTGAGATATTGACACGTGGCAGGTATATTTTAGCGTCGATGATGATTGTCGGCAGCATGTGATGGTGACACGTGTCTGACGCACGTTAGCATGGCGCACTTTAGAAAACAGCGCACGTTAGCACGATGCATTTTAGCAAAACTTCTCTTTTTGGTCAACGTGTCCCGACGCATTTTAGCAGGTGGCGTACGTTAGAGGTCACGACGCAGAAGGCTTGCGCGTCGTGACACGTCAAAAGATGATTTTGCCCTTTTGTCCGTTTTTCACTATTTTGGCCCTAAATTGCTTTCAGAGAGTCCTGAAACTTTATTTATCTACAAAATGACACAAAACACATCAAAATATTCAAAAAAACTCAAGAAACTATACAAAATATTAGGTCAAATGAGTGGGAAATAGTGATACATTTACCACTCATCAATACCCACAAACGTCAATCTAATACACACAAAAGCAAAAAGACAAGAGAAAATAGAATAAACAAGTTAGTGACTAAACAAGTGAAACTTCTTATCCAAGTTAGTGGTTGTTTTCTTTCTTTCTAAATTACCAAATAAGTAAATTCTCCGATTATTTTTACCATTCTTCATATACACAACCAACAAGGTATTAATAAAATCATTGTGCCCACAATATTCATAAGTGTAGTTGAAAAGACAATAATATTTTTGTCCTAAAGTTATATCAGAATTCACACTTTTTTAGCAATGGATTTTTTTTTGATTGATTTTTTTTTATTTATATACAATATCTTCCATCCATGTAGCGAGCTTTAGGCCAGTGACTCCCAAGCCAGTTGGCTTTAGGGCACTAGGTGTTAAGACACCCTTAAAGACTTAATTACTCAGATTTCAGATATATATATATATATTTATAACATCTTCAATCCATATAGCGAGCTTTAGGCCAGTGACTCCCAAACCAATTGGTTTTAGGGCACTAAATTTTAAAACACCCCTACGGACTTAATTACTCGGATTTCAGATATTTTTTTTATTCCATCGCTTTTTTTAGATGTTTCATCCAATTAAACGAGAGCACTGAATATTACTAACTTTTCACTTACAACTCATGGCTGTATATTACTTTGCATGTTGATAATACCTGTCAACTGAGCATATGAAGATCCAATTTAGTCAGTATTATGGAGAATTCACAAATTAAATAATTCAAAAGGAAATAAACAAAAATTAACTTGTTACGAAATAGGTTGAGATACGTCTCAAGAGTGAAAATTCCTTACACAGCTATCTCACACCAATTTCACCTGATTAGTCAAGTTAAAAAAATACAAAAACACAAAATATTTTTTATTTTTCTCATTTTTTCATTTTTTTTTGAAAATTTTTGACTAAAAATCAAATAAAAACAACACAACAAAAAAATAAAAACAAGATACTAGTCAATCATTCCCCTCCCCCAAACCTAATTGAGACATTGTCCCCAATGTCTAAAAAATAGAAGAAGAGTTTAGAAAACAGTACTTGGTTAGTTGGGATTCTACATCTAAAAAAAGAAAATTAAAGGTTAAGATCCAGATTTATCCGACGCTTTTTACCACGATCATTATCAGACCAATTAATCTTGGAAATGATAGGGTCAATTTCTGGTTCAAAGGCTAAAATTTGGTCAATTAAATCATGGGCAGTTCTGGCAGTAAAGAGGATATCTTTTATAGGTTTTGACACGAACCCATTCCTCCGGGCATTATCAAGAAACACACAAAGAAAATCATAAAATCCATCAACATTAAACAATCCAATTGGTTTCTGGTGTATATTCAAGTTCGCCCAAGATAGCACTGTAAAAATTTCCTCCATCGTACCCAAGCCTCCTGGCAAAGCAATAAAAACATCAGCACGGTTAATCATTTCCACCAGTCGTTCAGACATACCTGGCATGATTAGTTCCTCTCCGTTTGATGGTCCTATAAGATTCGCCTCTGCCAAAGGTTTTGGGATGATTCCCAAGACTTGACTTCCCCCTTCCTATACAGCCCTTGAAACGATCCACATTAGTCCAAGATTGCCACCGCCATATACTAGGTGCATATTCCTTTCAGTAATGACTCTACCCAATTCTTGTGCTGCCTCATTGAAATCTGGCTTAGAACCAACACTAGTACCGCAAAACACAAAGATATTTACAACTCGTCTTCTTGAAGTGGATTTCATTTTTTTTATTTACTTCTTAACTCTGGATGTCTTCAAGAGTGCAATGATGAGCTGAATTTATAAAACCTGAAAAAGGGTGAGTAATAATAGCACTAGTACCTGCCAAATGACAATTATTAGCTAAACAATAAAATATATCGTGAAAGTCAAAAAGTATGGATCCTGTCGGAGAAAATAAAAGAAAATAACAAAATAAATCTCAATTATTAGATAAATACAAAGAGAATAATATTTACAAGAAGTAACGGCTTGAATGACGTCTATGCATCAGGGACAAACTTCCCATCCAATTTTCTTATAAAATGGCAAACAAGGTCTTTTAGAGTTAGATTCCCGAGACTTAAATGTTGTCTTTCTTTTCGGAACTGTGTATATAACATGTGAATTGCGTGATTCACATATCCACTGGAATGCGTCTCAAGAGTCAATGATATGTCATTCAAAGACTCATTACTCAAGCCATCCCTAATGAATTTAATTTTATCTTCACGGTTATCAGACACCATTCCTAAAGAACAACAACGAGTATTACACGTCATGCATGCACATTTATAGCAAACACCTAGTCTTTTAGATCTTATTTTCTTAGCATAAGTGGTTCTTCCTAAACCAGGCAGATATGAAATAAAAGAGTCAGAGGACTCACCTGCCAATCAAACTTGTGCTTCAATAATCCAACGAATGTCATTAGGAATACCTTTGATCATCAGAAGTCTCATTCGTTCCAAGCGAGCTTTGTAGAATTTCATCAGAGAGTTTTGAGGGAGAGAAGGAAATTTCTTGTGAAGATTTACGAGAACGTCTTCCATCTTGAAATGTGACTTTACCTACAAAAATTAAACACAAAAAATAAAACACACCAAATTTGAATATATACATAATTTGCATGGGTTGCCTCTCTGCTAGCGCTAAGTTTAATGTCGTCAGCTAGACATGACTGCCTGAACGTTAGGCTGGATCTGAAAGTGTGACACTTTCTTTTTATCACTCAAATGATTCTCCCCAGTAGTGCTTGACATGCTGGCTGTTAACTTTGAATGTATCATTTGTGTTGGGATCAAGTAACTCAACAGCTCCATATGGTAAAACTTGAGTAATCACAAATGGACCCGACCACCTTGATTTCAGCTTTCCAGGGAAAAGTTTCCACCTTGAATTGTATAACAACACATGCTGCCTTGGTTCCAGTTGTCTGCGCACTATTTTTTTATCATGCCACTTCTTGGTCTTTTCTTTATATATTTTGGCATTCCCATAAGCCTGTAGGTGAAATTCCTCAAATTCGTTGAGTTGGTGAAGCCATTTTTCTCATGCTGCTTGTGGATCAAGATTTAACTTCTTCAGTGTCTAGTACGCTTTGTGTTCAAGCTCCACTGGCAGATGGCATGTTTTCCCAAAAACCATTCGATATGGGGACATACCAATGAGTGTTTTGTAAGCTGTCCGGTAGGCCCATAATGCGTCATCCAGTTTTGTAGACCAGTCTCTCCTTATTGATCCAACGGTTCTTTCCAAGATTCTTTTGATCTCACTATTTGAAACTTCAACCTGTTCATTTGATTGTGGATTGTAGGCAGTGGCAACTTTATGAGTAAGTCTGTATTTCGATAGGAGTGCATCGAAGTATCTATTGTAGAAATATGTGCCACCATCAGTGATAATTGCCCGAGGTGTTCCGAAAAAAGTGAAAATATTCTTTTTAATGAATTTTATCACCAATTTTGAATCATTTGATGGCAGTGCTATTGCTTCAACCCATTTGGAGACGTAGTCTAGTGCAACTAGTATGTACATGTTTCCGAATGATGGAACAAAGGGTCCCATAAAATCAATCCCACGTACATCAAATATCTCCACTTCCAGAATATTTACAGAGGTCATTCATTTCTCCTCGATATATTTCCCGTTCTCTGGAACCTGTCACATTGAAGAGCAAATAAGTAAGCATCTTTAAACATAGTGGGCCAGAACAAACCTGATTGTAGGAATTTGGCTACAGTTTTATTTCCACTGAAGTGTCCACCGTATGGTGATGAATGACAGTGCTGCAAGACAATATTGACATCCTCATGTGGAACACAACGCCTCAGTAATTGATCAGCACATCGTTTAAACAAGTACGGCTCATCCCAGACATAATGCTTGACTTCTTTGAAGAACTTCTTTCGTTGCTGACGTGTACATTCCAACGGCCATTTTCCCGATACTATGTAGTTTACATAGTCAGCATACCAAGGGACATCCTGTTGTTTCATGGCAAATAATTATTCATCTGGAAAAATTTCTTTGATTGTCAGTTCATTGCCAGCTGTTTCTCCATTCTCAAGCCTCGATAAGTGATCTGCCATTTGGTTTTCTGTCCATTTCCTGTCTCGGATCTCCACGTCAAATTCTTGCAGTAGAAGCACCCAACAGATAAATCTGGGTTTGGCATCTTTCTTCGCGATCAGATATTTAATTGCTGAATGATCTGTGTAGACCACCACTTTGGGACCCAACAGATAGAAGCAGAATTTATCAAAAGCAAACACAACTGTGAGCAACTCTTTTTCAGTGGTTGTGTAGTTGAGTTGTGTTTTATTCAGAGTTTTGCTGGAGTAGTAAATGGTATGGAAAATTTTTTCTTTGTGTTGTCCCAAAACTGCACCTACAGCAAAGTCACTAGCATCGCACATCACCTCAAATGGAAGGGTCCAGTCTGGTGCTACTATGATGGGGGCAGAGACCAGCTTCTGTTTTAAGATCTCAAAAACTTTGTGGCATTCTTTGGTGAAATTGAAAGGCACATCTTTCTCCAGAAGATTGCACAGAGGTTTGGCAATCTTGGAGAAGTCTTTGATAAATCTCCTGTAAAAGCCTACATGTCCGAGAACACTCCGAATCCCTTTGACGGATGATGGTGGATGTAGTTTTTTAATTATCTCGATCTTTGCTTTGTCTACCTCGATTCCCTTTTGTGAGATCTGATGTCATAGGACAATGCCTTCCTGTACCATGAAGTGGCATTCTCCCAATTGAGTACCAGGTTGGTATCTTCACACCTTTGTAACACCTTTTCCAGATTTTGCAAGCAGTGGTCGAACGAGTCTCCAAACACAGAAAAATCATCCATGAAAACCTCCATACTTTGTTCCAGCATGTCTGAGAAGATGTCCATCATGCAACGTTGAAATGTAGCAGGAGCATTACATAGTCCAAATGGCATTTTGCGGAAAGCAAAAGTACCATACAGACATGTAAAAGTGGTTTTCTCCTGATCTCCTAGGGCGATGGCAATCTGATTATACCCCGAGTATCCGTCCAGAAAATAATAGAACTCATGTCCCGCCAGTCTGTCTAGCATCTTATCAATGAATGGTAGTGGGAAATGATATTTCCTTGTTGCTTTGTTCAGCTTCCTGTAGTCAGAATTTTGTGCATGCAAAATGATGGACTAATGCCTCAAATGTCTGGTATAGTCCAACCAATGACTTTCTTGTGTTCTCGTAACACTCTCAGTAACTTATCTTCCTGCTCCAATGTTAGCGATGAAGAAATAATCATAGGTAAATCAGAAGAGTTTCCTAATAATGCATACCTGAGATAGCTCGAAAGTAGCTTTAGTTCCAGCTACGGTGGTTCTTCAATCGAGGGCTTGATTCGCTTCTTTTTTGGTAGTTCCAAACTTTCCACCCGTGGTATCGATTTGGAGCGAAATGGTCCGTCAAGATAGTTGATACATTCCAAAATTTCATCATCTAGCTCGCTGTCAGTCATATTGGTGATGCAAGCTTCAAGTTTATCTGTGAGAAGTTGCATTGCATCAGTATCCTGGATGATACTATCTACAACATCAATTCTGAAACATTCCTCCTCATTTTCATCACTTGGGAATTTCATGGCTTTGAAAACATTGAATGTAACTTCTTAGTCCTGCACTTTCATGGTTAATTCTCTTTTTGTACATCAATAACAGTTTGACATGTAGACAATAATGGTCTCCCGAGGATGATAGATACATCTTTGTCTTCTTCCATGTCAAGGATAATGAAATCTATAGGGAAAATGAATTTGTCGACTTTAACCAATACATCTTCCACTACACCTCTCGGAAATGTGAGCGATCTGTCAGTAAGCTGCAGAGTAACTGAGGTGGGCATTGCTTCTCCAATTTGCAGTTTCCTGTAAATAGACAAAGGCATCAAGTTAATATTGGCACATAAATCACATAAAGCCTTACTGAAGTAATATTTTCCTATGGTGCAATGGATGGTGAAACTGCCAGGATCTTTCAACTTTGGGGGAAACTTCCTCTGAATGATGGCGCTGTATTCTTCTGTCAATGCTACTATTTCGTAATCTCCCAATCTTCACTTTCGTGACAAAATGTCTTTCATGAATTTGACATAACTGGGCATTTGTTCTAACGCTTCTGCAAATGAAATGTTGATATGCAGCTTTTTGAAAATCTCCAGGAATCGAGCAAACTGCTTGTCCAGTTTAGTTTTCTGGAGATGTTGTGAAAAAGGTGGAGGTGGAGTGAATTTTTCTTGATCATTTGCTTTTGTTTTTTTCCTCCGTCTGTGGATCTGCTTCACTGCTTTCTTTTAGAAATTCCCCAGCAGTTGCCTTGACTCCAACATCTTTGTTGATTTCAGTACCGCTTTTCAAGGTAATGGCTTGACATTGCTCCTTCCTTCTGTTCCTTGGATTTGGTTATGTGTTGCTATGAAGGTTTCCTTGCGGTCTATAACTCTGACCATTGGCCAGTTGTCCTATTTGATTTTCCATTGCCTTTATAGAAGCAGATTGGCTTTGAAACATAGCATCATTTGTTGATTGTTGCTTTTTCAACAGGGCAAGTACTTCTGCTATTCCTGGTTCTTTTTCATACTCCTGGCCTTTGTTCTGCTATTGGAATCCTGGTGGTGGATTTTTCTTTTATCTTGAATTGTTGTTCCATGCGAAATTGGGATGATTCCTCCAACCTGGGTTGTAGGTGTTGGAATATGGATTATTCCACTGTCTGTTGAAATTGTTGACATAATTCACCGTCTCATAATGTTGGTTGTAAGATTCTGACTCTGGTGCTCCTCCATATGATGAACTTGTGGATCCAGCATCAACCTTCATGTTAAGAGGATCCAGAATTTTGCAAATCTGATCCAGCTTGGCACTCAATGCTGTATTGGCTCCAACTTCATAAATTCCAGCAAATTCGTTGGATCATGCTCCTTTCTGTTGGCCACAAAGAATTGTTGTTGGCCATTTCTTCAATTAGGTCCCAAGCCTGATCTTCTCTTTTGCCATTAAAGCACCTCCAATAGCAGCATCAATTGTGGTTCTCATTAATCCACAAAGTCCATTGTAGAAGGTTTGGACTTGTAGCCATTTCGCAATCTCATGGTGATGACATTTTCTGAGCAAATCCTTTTATATTTCCCATGCTTTGCAGAGAGATTCTAAATCATGTTGCACAAAGGATGTGATGTCATTCCTCAGCTTTGCAGTTCTGGCTGGGGGAAAGTATTTTGCAAGGAATTTGGTGGCTAGAGTGTTCCAAGTTGTGATGGAACCTGCTGGTAGTGAGTGTAGCCAAGCCTTAGCTCTGTCTTTCAAAGAATATGGAAAAATAAGCAGTCTCATTGCTTCTTCAGCCGCTCTGTTGTAGTTGAAAGTGCTGCAAACTTCCAGAAAGTTGCTGATGTGGGCATTAGGATCTTCAGTTGCATTCCCCCCAAACAGAACTGACTGATGTATCATCTGAATGTATATTTTGATGTCACACACATTTACTGGTAATGGAGGAAGTACAATACATGAAATGTAGCCGTCAACCACTAGAATAGTTCTGTCTCGAATGGTAATTGGTGGTGCAACTTCCAAAGGTCCAAGTTCCATGTTGATGATTGCTTCTTGACCTTCTCGTCTTTCCATTCTCAACTGTCTGATTATTCTTTCAATTTCTGGGTCAAGCGGTCAGATTTCAAAGCTTCTGCTCTTCTCATTTAGTGTCTGAGAACCTAAAACACAAGAAAACAAAAATAATAAGTAAAAACAAATTAGACACAAGTAAAGGTATCTAACCCCAAAATTAATAGTAAAAGATAAATAAGTCCCCGGCAACGGCGCCGAAAACTTGATCGGCGTGATCACACACGTATAACGCAAGCACACATATCGCTCAAGTAGTATAAAAAGTATCGATCCCATGAGGACTTAATACCTAAGCTATTAATATATGAAGCCAAATATTTACGAGTATCTAATAGATTGGTTGTTGATTGGATGCTGATTTTAAACTAAAACAAGTAAATAAAATAGTACAAATGTAAATTAAAGGAAAATTCAATATTATTAAACTATCTAGGGTTGTGAATCCTTCCAATATCTTTTAAAGATGAAGTGGTTATCTCATGTTTATGCAATATATTGGTTTATTAACCTGGAACACGAAATTATGCAAAAGCCTCTGTCGATGGCAAGATGCAAATACCTAGTATAACCTAATTAATCATATGTCTATGTTAATCAAGTTACCTAAATTCATTAAGATTAAGTTCCAATTGTGGCTACCCCCGCCCGACAGGTATATGTCTATCCTGGAAGAAAATCTATTAAAGGGTATCTAACCCTTAAGTGAGATCGTGGGCCATTAAGTCTAAGGCTGAAACCTAAAATTCCCCCGTCAAGTTTATTTTAAGTTTACCAGATCAATCTTATTAATGGCCAGTTAACAAGAAGTATTAAGCTTAAGACTTAGTAAATAAACTTTTATATTACCCAAGATACAAAATAACCTCTTATAAACCGGTGATATTGGAATTCATCACAACCCCATATAATATGTTTAGTTACAAAACATACTTATGATTACTAAACACTTAAATAAACAAAACATCATAAAAAATAACTTGGAGATAAATAAATATAAAATTAAAATAATGAAAGAAAATGTTGGGGGTTAGAGGATCCACTTTTAATATTTCAAAATTAGAAATCTCCCTTATTGTCAATGTTTACCGATTAATTAATTATATTTAAACAGACCATAAAGGCGGTAATTCCATTTGTCTCAATTAAATCCAACCGACCATATAGGCAGTAACAAGGTTATTACCTAAACCGACCATATAGGCGAAAACTACGTCTGAAATATAAAACCGACCATATAGGCGGTAAATAATGTTGTCACCTAAACCGACCATATAGGCGGTAACTAATTAATCCAAATTTTAATTAAAATAAGGGAGATTAATCTAATTTATTATATTAAAAGTCTCACATTTTCACCCCAGCAGAATGAGATTACTTGCTCATGCTGTAAATGAAAACACACAAAATTTCATTAATTAAATAAAAAGAAAATACAAGAAAACTTAAATAAATATACAAGACATTTTCCTTTAGGTTTTCATGGAGAAATTCCTCCAAATAAAGCATGAAAAATTTACAAAGTTTAGCTTGGTATTTATAGGCAAATATAAAGGCTTCCATTAATTGCTCCACCAATTGCTCCACCAAACATGGCACCAAATCCTCCACCAAACATGCAAGCATGTTTTATTTTTTTATTTCGTTATTTTTTTTTTATTTTGAAAATGACTTAAATAATTACAAATAACATATTTCTGAATATTTTATCAATTTCGGTCATGGAAACTTCAGAATTCGAAATTATTATGAACTTCAAAGTTGTAGATCTTTGAGTCTTCTTTAATCTCAAACTTGAATTACCTCAATCTAATATCGGAGTAAAAAGTTATGGCTAAAATATGACAATTGCGCAAAGTTGGAATTTCCGAAATTGTACTTCGTTAGAACGCCATTTCAAGTTTCCAATCTCTAAAATCAAAATGTCAAGTCCAGTTTTTGCCCTTATTTGTTCCACATTTCGTCCTGATTGATTCCATTAAGTCCCGATTTTATTTTATCTGCAAAATAAACTAAAACACATCAAAACGTTCATAAAACTCGAGAAACTATACAAAATATTAAGTAAAAGGGGCGGTAAATAATGATATATTTTCCGCTCATCAGAAATTCAAATATTAAGTGCCCTCAGGTCGTACCTCAAATGGTACTTGACTCTCAGAATACCTCCACAAGTAAAATGAGTAGTTTGATCTTGTGTTGGAGTACTGAGGTTATGACTCTTGAAGTTACATTTGAAGCTCTGGAAAAACAACAGTTGAAGGTTGGGGTGTTTGGTTCATTGAAAGTATCTATAAGTTCCTCTTAAAATCTGTTTTTAAAACAAATGGTCCAGGATCAAAGGTCTAAAGGTCTCAACCTTCTTTTCCATTGAACGTAAGCTTCCCTTTTATAGAGTTTGAGTCTTGATTTAATGGGGAATACCTTCTTTTATTAAATTATCAAAGACATAGACGACATATGGAAACTCTTATTTTAGCAAAAGACACATAAGGAAGTTATTTTTTAAAGAGGAAATTGCTATTTTTATAGGATTTGAGCTTAAAAAAGAAAGAGATTGTATCTCTCTTCAAAAATTAGAAACTAAGGTACATCCGGCCGGATATGGCTAACATATGTCCGGCCAGACATAGACGACATATGGCCAAGGGTATTTTGGGGTTTCCTAATACTAAACCTTATAATTCCTCGAACTTTTAGACGCATTGCTATAAGAGACTCATCATTGGGTTAGATGTAAAAATACAGTATCTACATGTATCATATTTTATTGAACTTTAGGTAAACTTAAACTTCATTGGTATACTATTTTTAATGGACTTTATTGGCTTTTTGAAATTATGGTTTTTTATAGTTTAATTTTAATATTTGTATTTTTTTTTGGGTTTAAGTTTGATGTTATTAAATATATATATATATCATTTTAGAAGGGACATATTTTTTATGAGCAATTTATTTTAAATGGATTAATGAATGATATTCATGTAAATCGATTTAAATTACTATTAAACATATTAATGGTCACCTATTTATCTTTCTTGTCGAATTAAGATTTTGATTTTTCGACACGATTATTAAATGAATCATTTTTAAGTGAGTCTGAATTTGATACAGACACGATCTGTTAATCTATTTTGCCACATCTAATTGTAACACCAACAAAATAAAAAAAAAATGAAATTTTTTCTCTTTCCAAATCTGAACCGTTGGATCGAAATTCAACAGTCTAGATTTACTTTGGAACGAGCTCTAATAATAAAATTACCAAAGCCCCCGCTCTTGTAACACGGAATAGGGGTGGTAAAATGAATAAATGAATCGAATTCGTGACGAATACTAAACAAATCGAATAATAATGTACTAAATTCGAATTCGATTCGTTTATTAAATGAATTCTGATATTAGGTTTCGAATCGATTTGTTTATTAAACGAATATTTGTATTCGATTCGTTTACATAAAATTAAACGAATCGAATCGAATTTAATATTCGTTTAAAAAATGAATATTCGCATTCGATTCGTTTATACAAAATTAAACGAATCGAAATTTGTATTCTTTTAATAAACAAATATTTATATTCGATTCGTTTAATCAAAATTAAATACAAAATCAACAGCATATTCATTGTTATAAATTAAAAATCTAACTTCAATAACATCAGTACAACACATATCTGGAAAAAAAATTCTACTAATTGAAATAACTACAATTTCTTGAACAAGCTAATCACACGATTAACTAGAAAATCAAGTAAGGGGTAATTTAAATATTAGAAATATCAAAAGGTCATGTAAACCATAAACAAAGAATACTTCGCCAATTTAAACAATCGACTCATCTTCATTTCCAGCTTCGTCTGCTTCATCTACCCCAGCATTATCAACACAAGCGGTTGCATCTCCAGCAACTGCAAGACCCATTGCTTCACCCAATTTCTGCAGAACGTCTTTATCATTCCAGTCTATAGGAGAAGACAATTAATTCTCCATTAATCTGCCAGATGCATGAAAACAAATGAATGCACGAATGTTGTCCAAGAGCTTAACTAGAAATACAAAACCCACAAGCTTATAAAAGCACATAAGATATCACAACATTTCAATTACTCATTCATCATGGCAACTGGTCCAGCAGACTCTATCTCATCCAAAATAGGCTTCAAAGATGGATCTTCCTTTATTTTGGCCATTCTTTTCTTTCCTTGATCCGATCTTTCTGTGTTGGGTTTGTCAAACTCTCGAGTATATGAGATAGTGATGGGTTTTAAAAATCTAAAAAAAAAAAAAAAAAAACTTTAGCCACAAGATGCAATTTTTAAGTTAGCACCATATAATTGAGAGAGGATTGAGACTAAGGAGAGGCGAAGAGGCGGCGACAGGGTTGAGAGAGAGAGAATTTTAGGTTTAAGTTTAGGTTTAAAGTTTTTCTTTATATAGTTATTTTTTAGGTTAAAGTATGTAATTACTAAAATATCCTTCTTCTTAAACTCTTTTGTTCAAAAATTGTAAGGGTTAATTTGTAATATAATTAAACGGATATTAAACGAATTCAATTCGTTTATGATTCGTTGAATAAACGAATTCCAAACGAATAAACGAATTGTTAAGCTCAATTTCGGATTCGATTCGTTTATATCGAATCGAATCGAATTGACCCATTTATTAAATGAATCTATTTTTCCAAACCCATATTCGCTTTAAAGCGAATCGAATCGAACAAATAAATGAATTCTGACCCAAATTATCACCCCTAACACGGAATAGTAGCTAGTAGCTACAAACAAGTGGGACCGGACCTTCACCTGTCACCTGATTTCAAACGTTGGAAAAAAATCCCTACACTACAGCACGATACGGACACATTACTATATCTAGCAAGAAACGGGCTGAACCAATGGAAAGAGAGCCGGTGAAGATGGGCTCATAGGCCCAATGTAAGAAAAAGACAGTTGGGCTCGGCCATAAATAGATAAACGAATCAGATCCGACAATAGCAACATTAGACCCGAATCAAACGGCTGCTTTAAACGAACGCCGAACGGTTATCCGTTGACAAACAGCCATTTTTAAATATATTTTGCAAGCATTGAAAGAACCAACACAAGAAGCAAGGAAAGCAACCAACATTACTAAAACCAAATTTGTGTCATATCAGCAGCTAACTGATCAATTTTCGAACAAAGAACAATTAGAAGTTGAAAAAGAGAGAGACGAAGATGAATACTCTTCTCAATCTACAATCTTCTCTATCCTCGATCCCTTCTATTCGCATCACAAAGCCTCGTTATCTTACTCACCGCCAAATCCAGACCACTCTCCAATTCTCATCAAAAGGCCGCAGCTGTTTGATCGGTCGAAAATTTCGTTGGACTGTCAAAGCTGCTCTTGACTCAGCATTGATCGAGCAATTAGGGCTTAAAGAATCTGATATTATAAATCCGGCGATCTCTTCTTCGTATCGGAGCTCCAAGTTGCCAAAGCCGAATCTAATTGTGCTTGAAGCTCAAGCTAGAGTTTGCACGGGCCCCACTCAGACCAGGCCGCTTAGTGAGGATCAGGCTTTTAAGGTTTTGGATACAATTCTGAGATCAGGTGAGCCTTTTCGGTTTCAAGAATTTTGACTAACTTTATGCACTCTAATACACATTCATCTTGTCCTTGATTAAATTTTGTCACTTTTGATTTTACTGAGCTATGATATTGAAGATAGTACATTAAGAATTATATTTTATGTAGTTATAATGTTTTGTAATTGTTGTGTTTCGGCTTAATTTTGAAGATTGAAAGCACTCACTTTTATTTGACAGCAAGTGAATTAAAAGTTACAGCACCTCGATCCCAAATGTACCATCAGTTTGTCGGAAATTAAGTTACGTGTTATGTTTATCTGTATTTTTAGCTAAGGGGGATCTAAAAGATGAAGAGGAAGTTTCCAAATCACAGCTCGGGGCATTTTTTGCTGCAATGACAATACGTGCAAATGCCTTTCCAGAAGCAACCCAATGGAGTGAAGGAGAAAGGCGAGCAATGAACACTTTCTGGCCACTGCTCATTCGAGCACTCCCACCTGATGTAATTTTTATAGCTGATCCTGAAGGCTCTATAATGGGTGTAGGAGGCTCAATTGGGCCCAATTATGGTGGAAATGACTCTAGAGAAATGAGATTGGTTGGTGCCCTCAGGGAAGTTTTGGCTGGAGGTCACCTTGGATATGAGGAAGTCCAAGGTGTTTTAAGAGAAGTTCTTCCATTAAAAGTGGATGATAACAAAGCCTTAGGAGTGAGCGAGTCGTTGTTTTCAGCTTTTTTAATTGGCCAACGTATGAATAGAGAAACTGATCGTGAATTAAAAGCGTATTGCCTTGCATTTGATGACGAACTTGGTATATGTTTCATATTCAATAGTCGGTTCATGTTAGTTTTTCAGTGATTGGGTTTTATAAAACAACTTATCTACTATCTTGTTAATATTTTTCAACTGATGATAGGTCCTCCACCAATTGCTGATGTTAAATCTTTGACACATTATGGAGAACCTTATGATGGAAACACACGTTTCTTTAGGAGTACGTTATTTGTTGCTGCAGTTAGATCCTGTTATGGTGAATCCTGCTTGCTTCATGGCGTGGAATGGATGCCTCCGAAGGTCAGTTTCAGCGCTTTTATCATTTTGGGCCTTTTGGCATGTTAACTGTTCTTTTTTCCTCGCTAATCTTGAAAAATATCTGCTTA
Organism: Zanthoxylum bungeanum; assembly: GCA_019454045.1. NCBI lineage: Eukaryota > Viridiplantae > Streptophyta > Magnoliopsida > Sapindales > Rutaceae > Zanthoxylum > Zanthoxylum bungeanum. The sequence continues at coordinate 60,760 of SKCR01045096.1, forward strand.
AGTGTGAGTTCAGTTATGTGTTTCAGCTTTCAAGGGGAAGTACATTTTATAGTGGCCCTGACACATTAAAAGAATCTTATTATTTTGCTTGTTTAATCAATCCTGTTATGAAAATACGTTAGGGTACATGTTCGCAATGCTGAATACTTTTCCAGATTTGCACGTTGTCCTATCACAATCATGCCTTAGAAACATCTCTTGACTGAGAGCCTCATTTAAACAAAGGTTTCTTATGTTGGATCTTTTCTGTATTTTTGGTTTAATGAATTAAAATAACAAGAACAATAAAACAAAATAAAGAAAGATAGATGAAGCTTAATTCGGTAACCCTTTATTCATGAACTGAAAGAAAGAATTACCTCAATATCAAGTCCTTAAGGCTTAAATGTTACCTAATATTGTCCAAACACTAGGGCTCTAAACAATCTCTAATGCCGATTAATGCCGATCCTAAACTAACTGTTAACCAAACGGTTGCCAAAATCTTAAAAGCTCACAATACTATCCAATGCATTCTCTAAAGCATAATTAATCCCCTAGGCGTGCAAGCCTGTTTACAATATGAGACAGCCATTCTAAGTGGTATAAAACCGGAATTACTACAATCTTTTTTAGAAAAAAGGTTGGTTAACTAACAAAAGAAAGATGGAATTAGATGCTTTCTTAAAAGAAAGAGCCTTGCCTTATCTTTGATTATGATGCAAGGCAAGGTCACTCGCGTCTGACAATCACCCTTTTCTTCTCTAATTGTAGTTTTGAAGTTTGGTAGTTACTTGGAGGGGCAGCATTTGCCACACCAGAATCAGCCCCCGAGCCTTCAGTAGTAAGGGCAGCTTCTCTTTGAGCGAAGCAATTGCTCTTGCCTCGCAAAATCGGCTATGGAAGGGCTAAATTTTCCATTCCTCATGCATGGCATGGGGGGATCTTTCCATGAGAAGAGTTTGATGTGGCTTCAACCTCACGAGAAGGGGGGAATATTTATGCGATAATGGAATGCACGCATTAATAATCTATGATGATCTTAGTAAACAGGTCGTGACATATTGACAAATGTCGTCATTGTTATGCTGACCCCCGGGCCGTGAGACTTTCCCATGCGATGTTTTCTAGTCTTATATGCCTAAATTAGTCCTATTCCTAATCTAATTACATAACCCAATCCTATTCCTTTTACAAAAAGCGTAAATAAATCTTAATGTAACTCAAACAATGGAGTTTTTAATCTCCTTACACATTCCCTTTTATGTTTCTACTTTGGGATTAAAACTCCTAAAGGCACTAACTAGAAATGAATTAGGAAGCTTGGGCGTGCAGAAACTGAAATCTGCCTGAATTCGGCTTGCCAGATCCTCACTTGCTTGGCCAATTTTGTTCCCCGGATTCAGCTAGCCGGATTTCCATTTTCAGGTAGTCGAATGTCATTATTTCTGATAAAATCGTCCGTCTCATGTAGATTTCTCTTAGATGCCGTGCCGAGATGCTGATGTTTTGGAAATTCTGCTTTATATATTCTTGACTCGACATTTTAAGTGCAGATTATTTGAATGGTCTTGTTTTCTCCAGGGGGGTGTTACTGAAGAACAGATGCTGAAATTTATGGGAGCTAATACAAACTTATCAGTTCTGCAGGCGAAAGAACTGCTCGAGGTCTTTTTTGTTTCACAAATACTAGTTGCAATTTCTTCGTTATACTCTCACTCTTGTGTTCTAACTTTTATAACTGTTGTCTCAGGATGAGGAGATTGGTTTCGCCTATGTAAGTCAACGTGAAGCTTGTCCATCCCTGTACGGCAATCTAACCAAATATATCTATTTAAAATATTATTAGCCAAATAATGGTATTTATTTCTGAAACCAATTAAATTGAAAATGAGCCCTTTTGCAGATATTCATTGATTGGGTTGAGGGAGCACATAAAGAAACGCCCCCCAGTGGCAACAAGTGAAAAGGTTCAGCAATTTGTCAGGGTAAGCGATATACTATATCAAGTAGACTCTGTAGTTATGTGTTTCTTTTCATGCTATTTTTATTTTTTTCCTGGTGGTAATACATCTTATTTAGGTTCTGGAGCCTGACTACGCAAAATGTGTTGCTTTTTGAGCAGGCCCGGGGAAGAGAAGCAATTGTTGCTGGATTTTATCATGAAGGATATGAGGAGCCACTCTTGATGCTCATGAAAAGAAGAGGTGTTCATTCTGGTTTGGTGGTGAAGGTTGAAACTTTGCCTTTCATACAATTGAGAGGTTTTCCAATTATTAATTTTGTAACAACTTTCTTCAAGACCTTCTTTGGTTTGGCAATGCTAGGAGATTTGTCTTTGTTCCAGTAAGATGATTGGTATTAATAGAAACCTACATTAAAGCATCAATTAAGTAACTTGGGAATGTCACTTGTTTATTATCTGAATATGTGGTTTAGGGTGAGGAAGGGGCACTCTCAATGACAACAAGATTGCGATCAGTAAATGTATCAAAAGGACTTCCTGTCAATTACTGTTCAGGGTTTCGTTCACTGAACTCGGTGTCTTCTCTTGAAGGAGATGGTTTGTATAACTTAGCATGTCACTTCTTTACCTCCTGTTCTTGTACAGTTATAATTTCTCTTATTAGAAAATGCACAATTCTTTTTTCAGTTGTATATATAGCTATGCTCATTATTGGTATTTAACACCTTCCTATCAAATTGACTGAAATTCATGCACTGCTGTTCTAGCACCAACACTCTAACCTCAAATTTTGGTATTGCAGGGGTGTCGCGCCAGAGTTTCAACCTCGAGGTCAATGCCAGTAACTATGGTTTTGAGCCCACCGATACTCCAAGAACTGATAGATCTGTTGAGTTTCTCTTCATTGCTAGATCTTTTTATTCTGTGCTATACTTGACTTGCCCTTCAAGCATGCATCTGATAGCTATAGATGCTGCTGTATTACCAATTACAACTTGTTCCTATATCTAACTGTTTCCCGGCCTTTGTAACTTCATGGAGACCTTCGTTGCAGCAAAATTAACATGCTTCCAAACCGACACCTGCTAACAATGAACTAGAATCTTTAGGCTATATCTTTACTTGTTTTAACCTTAGCTATTTGTTTCAGGATAATTTTCTTGGTCTTAAAAACTGGTCCTAGATTGCTTGTTCCATGTTCTCATACATACCCACTTATTTCTGCAATTTTAGGTTTCAAAGAATATAGAGTTGGGTTTGGCAGCTCTTCATGGTGAGAAAGGACCAACATATGATCGAATTGTCTTGAATGCTGGAATGGTGGATCACTTGCTGGGATGTGAGGGTGGAGAAGATGTATCAGTGGCAATGGATAGAGCCAGAGAGGCCATTGATAGTGGTAAGGCTCTCAGAAGGCTCCTAAATTACATAAAGATTTCTCACAAGTTGAAGTGACTGGTGTTCTTGCATCTGATTTTTGTTATAAGCTGAGTCTGATAAGTCAGTGAACACTGAGAGAGAAAGAACAGGGCAGGGGAATAATTATAGGCCTTTATGGTGTGGTGGTTCCTTCTTTTAAAAGTTTATACATGTATAAATTGAACTTAACAGCATTTTTTTTCTGACTTTTGAGTCTCATTTTCCTATTTTGTTTTCTGTGATTGTTTTCCTATATGGATCTCTGTGGTATAAGTTTTCCTGAGGATGAAAAAATTTAAATACCTGCAACCTTTTTGAATTCCCTCCATCTTTCTAATTTAGTAGTTTACATTTAAGTTAGGGCCTCTTTGGTATTGTGGTTTACAGATGATAAAATTATATTTAGATCCAAACATAACTTTTCATGTATTTACTAATCGTAATTTCTTTCAAAATTGAGTTTTGCAAAAACTAAAAATTTTAATTTTTCCCCAGTAATTATTTTTTTTAACATAAATGAACTATTATTTGTTCATAACATCAAACAAAGCCTTAATATATTTTTCCATATCCAAAACCATTTATTTCATGTTGAATCAGGTGGATACCCATTATTTTGATTTTATTCAGTCGGAATAGTTTAAACAAAAGCAAACAAACTAATATACCTCTGCCGCTCTCTTATTCATTCATTAATAAGATTGTTCATCAAAATCAACCCTGAAATTCTCTATAGATGATCCAAGTAGATATTTCAATCCCAATTTATATCTGAAGAGCAGATGCAATGGAACCCGCAAGACTCAGAACTTCAAATGGCGGTTTGTTCATAACCTCATTCACTGTCATTGGGCAGGAGTCAGTAATCCAAAAGTAGGTCAGGCCAGACTCAGGATTTCCTGTGTAAATAAAGAGAATAGAATTGAAGAGAGATTACTGAACCACACTGCATAAGTAATATAATGTTGATCTCCTTTCTCAAATGGAAAGCGAATTGAAAAGAATTAAAAAGAAGAAAAGAAAAAACGACAACGCAAGGTAGCTACTGAGTGAGTTTATGTATGTAATACCTCCATTATCTTGCTTAAATCTTTCCCACGACGTGTTAGGAAAAATTCCATGTGTCACATAAGCGCTTATTTTGGCTGCTCCGTGGGCTGCTAGCACTTTCTAAAAGACATCAAGGTAACACAAGGTTAATTGGTTCCATACCAGACAGTATGAAATCACTTGACGAGAACATTGTTTTGTTGGTTGAGATAGAAGCTCTCACAACTTTGAAGTTCATCAATCACCATAAAACAATTTTCCAAATCAATAAAAGTATATCAGAGCCACAGAACCCATAATGGTTGCGTACATTGAATCCTCCCCAGCCCAGAGCCAACAGTGTGGGAAGCCTCGTCTGCTGGGCTATCCTTTTAATACAAGTATATCATAGTTAAAAACCTATATAGAAGCTCTCATGACTTTGAAGTTCAGCCACTCTAAATATCTCAAGGCAACAGTGTTCCAATTAATACAGGATAATTGTGGTTTTCGATATTAATCCGATTCCAAAAGTTTGGTCCTACTACAAAGTAGTAAATGTTTTTTTCTAGTGCATTCCCTAGCCTTCCCCCCATCTCTACAACACTTTGGAGTTGCGAGTCTATGATCATTTCTCTGACCATGACACAGGCAAACAGTGCAGTAAACTGTTTAATCAGATCCTATCTGGTTCCCATAATGCAGGCCTCTCCGGTGAGACTAGGAACAGAGCACCCTAACTATAATATGAATGAACTTATAAAATGTGACACCAATTAAAATGGAAACCTTTAATATCTCAAATTTAGGAGTATATAAACTCATTATTCCTTTTTCACTAAAATCACGTTTCTTCCCCAGGGCATATTATATTCCTTCATAGTTTTTGAGATCTAGATTAACAGAATTGAAATGGGAAATGTGCAACACAGAACAAAAAGTTGTATACCTGACATTCAATGAGAGTGCCACCTGATTGAACCAGATCATCAACGATCACAATGTGCCGTCCTCGAGGGTCTCCCTCCTTGATGCGTACAATCCTTTGGTTGCCTTCCCGAACTTTATTACAAACAATCTGCATAACAATGATATGAAAAATCTACGCAAGGCACCCTAGTATATAAATATAACAAGATGTTATGCAACACTAAGGTGTAAGAAACACAAGCATATCTATCACCGCGAACTAAAGAACAATGTCTCAAAGCACATCAAGCAGATTCTTTAAGCCATTGCAACTGCAAGAAATACACTGGATCCATAGCTATCAGGAATACAATAATTGAATAACACCAACCCCTCAAACAAGGTTGCTTTTCTCTCCTTGGCAAACAGATAACCACCAGTGTTCTTAAAAGCCCCGCCTAGGCGGCGCATATAGGTTCGGCGGCCTATGGCCGCCGCGCCTCGCCCCAACGATTTGGGGCCAGGCGCTCGTCGCAAATTCATCGGTCAACCGCCATTGACCGATGCAGAATTCGAAATTAATTGCTTTTTTCGGCCGAACACACCCCAATCCTAACCCTAACCTTAATTTTATAAAATTAACTCTCTAACTCATCAATTTGAAAAAATCTCAAATTAGAGCATAAACCCTATTTTCAAAAATCTAATCTTTTTTCTATTTTTGTTAGTTTCTCACCAAATTAACCATTTATAAATATTAGCCATTACTCAAATAACATTTATCTATGATTAATTTCTCTAAATCATACCAAATCTTAAACCTAATTATAGAAATTCTCAATTTTCGATTAACCGTGTAGGCCCCGCCTAGGCGCTGGGTCGCCGCCCAACTAGCGCCTAGCGCATTTTAGAACACTGATAACCACAATATCATATCCACCCACTTCAGATTTTGTTACAGATAAAATTCCTAATCCCATCCACCTCAGCAGGCTTGTGACCCAAAGCAGTTAACTGGAGATCTACAGGTCATTAAAAAACCTGCTGGATGGTAAATTGTGCAGTAATCAAATATCATCCCGTAAAATGCTTTTTTTTTTTCACATGGTTACATCTTGGTAATAATTTTATGGTGATAATGGTCTCAGAAACAGGTGAAAATTTCATTGTATCCGGAACCTCATTCCTGTATTCTGCCATGAAACACAAATCACTTGCTCTCTCTAGTTTGCAAAATATCATTCAAGGAAACATGAGAATTCAAGCATATATTATTTATTCCAACAGACTTTTTTGTAATCTGATGCAAGATGGACGCAATACAAGTGACTTTAAGCATCCTTGAACATGGATAATATACAATACCATCGGAAAATGCTGCAGCTGCTTATGAAATCGTTTCCACGCACCATCATCAGGAAAAGCTATGGATATCTGAAAAACTGAAGAAAATTAGAACAGAGCACTTATTGTGAAAAAAAAAGGTTCTCTTGAAGTAATTAATCTCATTCGATTTAACAATCAAGTCAATAAGAATTCCAACTTCTACTCCTAGTAACAGGTAAACAATTACCTGAAAAAGACTGACTTTTGAATCCAGATTAATATGTGAAACATAAAAGAGGAGTCCTTAGTCACCTAGTATTTAGGGATGGACTCGAATAAAAAAAATTACATCCCCGATGAGCAGCAACTCCTTTAAGGGATCTTAAACTTAGTCTACTAAAAAAAAATGTTACTTTAACTCTGTACTTATTAGCAAAACTTCAGTAAAAGGAAAAGCACACATGACACACTCATACTATACTGATGATCTATATGTTCATGATGTGGTTAACACATCAAAACAGGTGGAGAACGAACTTCAGATCCGACTCTGTCAAGTTTTAAGGACAAATGAAGATGATTTGTAGCGGCTATATTCCTAATTTAGGTCAACAAAAATTACTCTGCTTGTGTGGATGCTTTAAGAACTGTTGCCCCTGGTGTTTCAAAAGTTAAAATCATCCAAGTAAAATGGAAAAAAATACTTACATTGTCAGAATCAGGGAGCTGTTGGAGCCTATTTAATAGCAAAGGTATCCCACTTCCGAAACATGGTAAAATCGTATCACCAAAGTAGAACCTCTCCTAAGAAATCACAAAACAAGCCATGTGAGATAGTTAGAAAATCATCACAACCAAAGCGATAAAAGAAAAATATAAACCCATAAAAGAAAAGAAATTGCTAATTAACTAGCAGAATAAATCATTCAAAACAACAAACCTGCAATGCATGTATATCAAATGTCACTAAGCTAGTTGGTCCTCCCCTGGAAGTTGGTATATTTGACAGGATCCTAGCAAGAGTAAAAGCTGTCGCAACATCTCCCTCATCCTCCATGCGTTCAGAAGTGCCCGTGGGAAAGAAAGGGAGGACAAGTGTGAAAGAAGAGATGAACAGTTTTGGCAACGCGTAGATGACGGATAGTTGCTCAAAAATTTTACTCGGGGAACTAAACGAGGCCAAGAAAGCTACATGTTGTCCACGAATTCCATGTGCATTCGGTATAAATAAGTTGGGGAATCCATCATCGAATTTCCTAAAAGTATTAAATTGCATAAATATGTTAAAGACAATAACTAGAACTTGAATCAATCGCTCAACTCAAAATAACCAAGCTTAGTAAATGAGTACACAATTTTATAAAGCCTGTTCATAAATACTGAATAATCTATTCAAGTACACAAGCTTAAGGAATTAATCATATCACAAATAATTCAACCACCTTGAGTAAAAAACCATTATGGGGATTTTGGCTACAGAACAACTCCTAGGATACTACTCAGGATGGAAACGACTACCTCCAATGCCTCTTAGGTGTGGGCCCAACAAAAGGTCCAATTTCGAGTTGATTTACAGAGGGAGGGTAAAATCATAAATCAGCGCTTTTTTTGGTCAGATCATAAAAGTTTGACTAAAAAATAAAAGCATCTGAAAAAAAAATGACCAATTCTCATATATTTTGCATAAAATTTAGAAATAAAAAATGGGAAAAACAAATATAAAGTAACCTCCAGTTGATGCTCCGTAGCTGGATGGCATCAGACTGAGCAGCAACTCTATCGGCGAGCGCCTGAGTTTCGGGACAGTAAAAGAGGCAGACCTTTTTCATAGTCCTGGCAGCCGATTCCGACGCAGACGTGGCGGAGGTCGACGTAGAATTTTGAATCAACTGAATAGGCTCCGATCCAGACTTAAATTCAATGCTCCATTTCTGAGGTTGATTTTCAAAGCTCTTGATCTGGCCACACTGAATAATTTGGCTTTTGTTTTTGTATAAGAGCTTTGGATTGCTGGTGAATTTGACAACGAGTGGAGAATGAGGTTTTTGGGAAATGAAAGCTGCAGGGGTCTTCATTCGTCGCCGTTTTTGTATAGCTTTCGTGTTGCGCTTGGAGATGGAGATGGACTGTCATCTCCACGTTACGATTTTGTACCTATGTTTGAAGAGTTTTTTAATTGACACATTTGCTCATTGTCAACGATGTCGTTTTTTGACTGACCCGTTCGCCATTTGTGATTTCTGGCAACTATAAACGATGTCGTTTGATCAATTTTTAATGGGCCTCTATTTGCACCCGATTACTTTTGGGCTTATGCCCAATTTGAGTCTTCTTTATCCAACCCAATAGACTTTGAGGAAAATGATAATCGTACAAAACCAAAACCTAAACAAAATGGTGACAAAACTACTTTAGTAAATTATCGTTTTGTCTTACTTTTTTTTTTTTTTTTTTTAAATAAAAATAAAAAAGTAGAAATTAGTCAAACCAATTAACTAAAAAACAAATCCTCAAAACTTTTGAAATCATTCAGATCGTTTGGTGTCCCTCTCAAAATCAAAATCCAAGCGATCCCTCAATCCGCTTCACTATTGATCATCCACGATGCACGTCGTCATTGTCTTTCTGCCTCTTATGTCATTGCCCCTCTCCGCTGATTACATTGTTTTTACTTGTTTGATGGCCTAACTGATGATTAATAATTGTTTTTAAAATATGTCAGGTTGTTGTACTATGATACACAAATATAGACACAAATTAATGTTAATTTAGAAACTTTAAAAGGGATTAAAGTCGATATTTGTGATTGGTCGTGTAAAGTTTTGCTAGGTAGCATAATTTTACGCAACCTAACATAAATATAGAGCATTTTTAATTAAAAAATAAAGAAACTAAACGAAAATTATTAAAAGTCGTTTTGTCGTCATTTTGTATTAGCTTTTATACGATTATCACTCCTCCAAATAATAATGCCTTATAAATCTGGACTATAATAACAAGATTGTACAAGTTTCATGGAGCTTGTGCGGACTAGTATTTTAGTTTAGAATAATGATATTTGATTCCTTAATTAATTATCTCAACAATCCCCCTTTTTCAATCAATTCTATTTATTTTCAAATTTTCACTTCTTAAAAAATAACAAATAATTAAAATAATAATAATAATAATAATATATAATATATATAATTTTTTTTTTAAAAAAAAAATCTCCCTCGTCAGCATTTGTTTTCCTCCAAAGTTGTTGCTCTTTCCCCAAAATGGTGACACAAATAAAGAATTAAGGAGTCGATTCATCAGATGAAATTTGCAAATCTAATCATTGGCAACTACAGTAATGGTCCTGATGGAAACCTCGTTGCAACATTATTATCTTATAAGCGAGGAATCACATAGGTTTGAGTGACTTTCTAATCAGTTTTATTAGAGATTATACATATTTAGTTGTTGGCTCCAGTGTATGGGCGGGTTAAAAGAGCGGGTCTTTAAAGTTAATATTGATGATGACTGACTTCTAAAATAAATGATTGTTAATTAAGTCCTTCTAAAGTTTGAAAGGGACGAACAATTAGATTAAAGCTAAGATATCGAAAAATAAATAAATCTTGACTTGTTGTCGGAAGATGATAAGATGGACCTGCATGTATGTTGTATCGCCTTGTGCTCTGTATGTTATATCGCCATATGTTTGATAGTTATGTATGAGTTGATTATTGTATCACCCAGATAATGTTGTATCGCTCTAATAGTGCCATGATTACACGTGAAGAATAAGTATTTATGAGCTGATTACATATAGAGATGATGTGCTGGATCACCCTGATATGTTGGTTTGACCTGATGTGTTTTTAATAATTACGTGTATGTTGAGCTATTGCTGCTGGTTTATGTGAATCAGGTAGTTAGTCACTGCCTAGGTTCTTACCCTATGTGGAATTTATCACAATTAATTAAGACAATTCATAATTAATGTGTCTATGGAAATCCAACACACAACCACAATATCCAACAATAATAAAATCCACAATATCAATTCAAAGTAAAATATAAATTACGGAAAATAAAATCAATCACACAAAATCAACACAATAATTTTGGTGACGAAGTGGAAAACTCGTGTGAGTAAAAAACCACTCCAGGTACATCGGCTACGAGCCCAATCCACTATATAGAGAAAAACTTATAGCGATGGTCAAGACCTATGGTGACAACTACACCAACTCAAGTACCTCAATATTGCAAGAACTCAATGCAACTCCTCAAGCCCGTGACCCACGGTTTTCTTCAGAACCTCTGAAGTCTCTGAGTAGATTGTATCACCCTTGACGCCGGAACTCTGACTACCAAACTTCCTCCTAAAGAACTCTAAAGGGTTATGAATTTTGGGTTAAATTGTGTTGAAAGTTTATCAAAGAAGGAATCACACCATTAATGAAGAAGACAAGAAGATGAAGAAGTCTTCAATGGTGGAATCAAGAAGTGTTGAAAGCTTTGAGAGATTTTGGCTCAAGGAAAATATGCTTCAACTATTGGGGAAGGTGGCTCAATGTTTATTTATATAGGTAGGGCAAAGGAAAAGGGTTTCCTAGTGTTATTTTGGCTTAAAAACATGTCTAAGATAACCTACTTACGCGGGGAAGTTCGAACTAACTTCAAACGCAACTCAAACGCAAAGTTTATGCCTCGAAAACGTTCGAACTCAAGTACGAACGCCACACGAACGCGGTCACGGACTGATTTTCAGGTGCAACTTAAAACGCTTGTAACTTTCTCGTCTCTTGTCCAAATCATGAGTTCTTTATATGTACGAGATCGTCTTCGAGTCTACTTTCCAATGCAACTGACCTAATGTCAAATTGAGCTCTAAATCTTCTAAAATATTCAGAAGAGTAAATATCTCTCAGATAACTCCATCAGATTTTGTCCAAATACTTGTCCAATTGCTCTGAAATCTTCAAGACTCATTAGAACTCAATTGAACTTGTTTTGTTACGGACATCGCCAATAAAAATGGAACTAACGATCTCCGCCTTTGGAATTCTGTGACAAAACACTACCTAATATAAAGACTACAATAACAGACCCAAAAAGAAAATAGTCAACTGTCAACCATCAAAACAATGACTTATTACATTAGGACTCGATCTAATATCTAACCAAGTAGTCTTGAAAATCAACGACACCTCAGCAACAAACCTGCTTACCTGAAACATCCACACGCAATAATATACCGTGAAAAGCATTGAGATTATCAAGTATAACATAAAACAAGTATAAAACTCATGCATGTACATATAGATATCATTCTCACCGTTAATCATAACTCTCATTAAAACAGAGATATCAAATGGATATACTACCCTACTACTCCCTCTTAATCTACTCTCCTCCATTTTTGTCACGAAATGACAAAGGATGAAGGTATCAGGAAAAACAAACAGGAGATAACGCATGCAAGAGTGTATGCAAACAAAACTTACTCCCCCTTACTAACAGCCCCACACAGTTAGCTTAAAATCATACGAGAAGTAAACACTCAAAAATGTGCAAAATAAATTGTATGCAGTGACATGGAGCACACACAAGCACATCAGGAGAAAAAAATGCTTTAAAAAAACTGACTGAAACAGCACTTCAAGCAAATACAATGATACATTGTCAGTATTCAGCTGTTTATGACATGAAACAATATGCATCATTTTAAATTTGGCTAAATACAACACTTATGCATATGACATAAACACCAAAGCATAACAAGCACTTGCGTGAAAAGAACTGCACAACGAATCAAGGCTTAAGACTTTATTTTATGAGCTAGACATTACCAAAGAAATACATCTCTTAACAAACCAAGTCCACAAAATATGTGTTCAAACGCAGCACCACTAGGACCTGAAATTAAGCAACATTGGTTGCATGCTATGATATTTTCCCCATAACAATCATGAGCTCATATATAACAATTCTTTCGAGTGAAGAGTTATTGCCCTTATCTTTTGAATTTGGCCCATTGGCTCTTTTGCACTTGAGTCTCATATATATAATTTTTTAATTTCTTTTTGCTTTTACAAGGGGATAGCAAGGTCATCTAGTCAAAGGTCACACTATTTAGTGAACAAAGTATGATAGAAATTAGATTGCCAGTCCAAAAACTCATACATGCGACCAAGCCTTGACATAATAAAATCGTGTATGTGAGGTACAAGCACAAGATATACCAAGAGTTTTTATCACTCACACATGCATATAGAGCATAAAGAAAAATAAAGTATATTACATATGCACAACTATATATCCTACATACCAGAATCACATGTACATGCTATTCATGCTCTAACAAGCCATAAAAATATTTTTGGTCTTTTTCAAATTATATATTTTTTTTTGATTTTTCAGTTTTATCACACAAAAAAAAATAAAGACACAAAACGACTTGTCAATATCCAATGGTACGTGGAGTTGTATCCCGAGTACAGATCATACTACCATCCATTCGGAATCGGCTATAAATTTTATGTTCAGGTTTCCATCCTTTATACCAAGGGACATGTAACAAAAACAAAAACAAACACACCCATATGCAGTGAAAAGAAAATAAACGTGCAAAAATATAAAACACACACATGCAATGGGAAATACAAATGCAACTTCTAAGAAGAGTTACACCGAAGTGCACTCTCATTATGTCTGTCAGGATCAAGGCATTCAGAAGTATATGGGAAGACATCTTGCTTCCTCACCCAAATTTTCTTAGGAATCTCTTCCACTTGAGAATTCCTAGTCAACACTGTAAGTTTCTTACTAAGGGATTGAGCTTGTTTGGTTAATGCGGAAACTTGAGTCACTAGATTTAAAGAATCAAATCTATGAGACACACTATTAGGCCTCTTCTTTTGTTTGTGCAACATGAAGCATTTAGGCCTAATGTGTCATGCCTTGCCACATTGATGGCACACAAGTACAAACCTCGGATGAGAGCAAGGTTTACCCACAACACCTCTAGATCGAGGTTGGGGAACAAGACGAGGAACAAATATAGGAATAGCATGACTGCACTCAACAAGTTTCTTGCCTAAGTCATTTTTAGGAGGGTTAGGCACTGCTCTAGGCGATGACGCCTTATTGTAATTAGGCTCAACACTAATACCTAGCATTTGGTCCAGTTTTCTATTCCCACTAGAAAATGCAAACAAGTGGGTTCTAGCATTTTCAAGATCGGTCTCTAAAGTTTGGACCCTATCAACTAGGCCTCTATTCATCTCCTCCATGTCATCTACCATCAAGAGGCTTTGCTCAAATTTGGCTTGAGCTTCATTCTTTTCTAGCTCTACTCTTTTCAGCCTCTTATTGACCTCTATATTAGTCTTATTAATAGCTAAACTCTCATTGGACAATTCAATATAAGTTATCTGAAGACTTTCCTTATCAACAGACTCATCAAGAGAGACTTCTGAATCAGCATCATTAACAACAATCTCTCTCTCATCAGCCACACTAGCAGTAAAGGCCATATAATTGCTCATCTTCTTAGGAGAATCATCACCTTCTGAATCACTAAGGGAGACTGCCATGACTTTCTTTCCTTTAGCCATAAGGTATGTGGGACACTCAGATCTAACGTGCCCATATCCTTCACATTCATGGCATTGGACACCACGAGATCTACTATCCATATCCTCTCCAGACTCTCTTCTACTATGCCTACTCTCTCTAGGCTCATCCTCTCTATCTCTGTCACTACTATGGCCACTCTTCTTCAGCTTAAGAAATTTCCTATACTTCTTTGCAAACGAGGCCAAATCATGATCCGTGAGGGTATCCCCATCACTAGACAAATCATGAACAACTTCCTTCGCGATTTTCATCGCTATATTTTTGGGCTTTAGATGCCCAGGAGGTTTATGCTCATAAACATGTAGTTTTCCTATGAGGTCTTCTAAATTAAGCTGATCAAGGTCATTGCTTTCCTCGATGGCGGTGATTTTGGGTAGGAACTTATCAGGTAAGGATCTAATGATTTTCCTAACTATCCTACTGGTAGGAATAGTTTCACCTAGGTTAAAGCTTGAGTTAACGATATCGTTAATCTCAGCATAAAATTCATCAAAGGTCTCATCATCTTTCATTCTAGCGACCTAAAACCTAGTAGCAAGATCCTGGAGTCTATTATTTTTAACAGACAATGTGCCCTCATGCACAGTCTGCAGGATGTCCCAAGCATCATTGCCTATCTCACACATTGAGGTTCTCCTAAACTCAGCAGAACACACAGCACCATATATGGCATTAATTGTCTTGTTGTTCCTATTACTAGCATCAAATTCGTCATTGGTCCATGTCAATTTGTCTT